>JAKTXQ010000139.1:0-12257 GCA_030582995.1 Candida maltosa
TTGACAACGGATTTGTAACCTAAGGTGTATTTACCTGATTTAATGGTCAAAGCCAATTTTGAGTTAATGTTTTCTTGGTTTTTGTTAGATTTTGGGGCCTATTAGTTATTTTGTTAGTAAAATTAATCCTTGTGCGTCTGTGTGTGATCTTTTTTTGATGACATACAATTCCATTGTACTCAATAAGAATCCCACTTCATTATGCAAAAAGTATACTGACCATCTCTGTATATGTTAATTACTCCGGTCTTGGTGTGAAGAAGGAAAGAAGAAAAGAAAGAACTAAAAAAAAAAATTCGAGGATTATGAGAAGAGGATTTGAAAAATTTTGTATACAGCATTTTTTCTTGCGTGTAGAAAAAGATTTTTTTCTTTTGTTAGTATCACGTGTTATCATTTAGGGCTTGTGTAGGGCTATGTTGGTAGGTGCAGGATTTTGTTAGCAGAAAAAAGATTTGGATGGATGTGTAAACCCAAAAAAAATCATTTTTTTTCGCTGTTGTTCTGTTGCTGCGAGTTTTTTTGTTTGTTTAGTAAGTTTTTGTCATTTGCACACGCACAGATATCCTCAGAGGAAAGATTGCACGCATTGTGAGAAAAACAAAATTAAGTGAAAAATCATTTTCAGTTACACCTAGATTCTTAAGGAAACCCAACCAACAAATAGGTATGTGACGTACCGTTATAAATGGATTTTAGAAATATAATATATTGGAGAAATGATCTATGTTTAATTATTTGGAAGCAAAGAGAGAGATAATCAACGCATCATTAACGAATACAAACAATCAAAAAAATTTTCTTTACACCACCAGAAGTCAAACATCTTTTATATTATGTCTACAATTCTTGTATTTTTTATGAATATCGTTTACTAACTATCTTTCTTATTATAGTGAAAAATGAAGATTGAAATTGACTCCTTTTCAGGTTCTAAAATCTACCCAGGTAGAGGTACTTTATTCGTCAGAGGTGACTCTAAAATTTTCAGATTCCAATCCTCCAAATCTGCTTCTTTGTTCCACCAAAGAAAGAACCCAAGAAGAATCTCCTGGACTGTTTTATACAGAAGACACCACAAAAAAGGTATTTCTGAAGAAGCTGCTAAAAAGAGATCTAGAAAAACCGTTAAACACCAAAGAGCTATTGTTGGTGCTTCTTTAGAATTGATCAAAGAAAGAAGAAGTCAAAAACCAGCTGACAGAAAAGCTGCCAGAGACACCAAATTGGCTAAAGACAAAGAAGCTAAAAAAGCTGCTAAAGCTACCAGAAAAGCTGAAAAAGCTAAAGCTGCTGCTTCCGGTGCTTCTGTTGTTTCTAAACAACAAGCTAAAGGTTCTTTCCAAAAAGTCAAAGCTACCTCCCGTTAAGTTTCATAATAATGAATCAAGTGTAAACTATAACAAGGTAATGGAAAACTTTTAAAAAAAAACAACAACAAAAAAAGAAAATCATCAACATGCAATTTCTGTACATTTAGAGAGAAAGTGGTTATAATTTTTCATTTTGTTATGTATATGTGTATCTATATTTCATCTATGTATATGTATGTATATATATACAAAACGTATTATTAATTGTGAAAATAATGGTTATTATACAAGTTTGTATTCTCCAAATGTAAGTTTATCTACTTCTTCAGCATAACTGAATATAACTCTTGTTTTGTCATGAATTCTAAATCCAAAATAAAACGATTCAGTTGTATGACCGTATAGTAGTCGTATTTTGCTACCCCATTTGAGTACGATGATAAACCCAACGTATAAGTTGTCTTTTTGGCCAAGATCCAGTAGTAGCTTTTTGAAATATTCGTTATACTTATCTGGGTCAACATCGTAAATGCTATTGACAATCTCTTGTGCTAGACTGTGTTTGATGATTTGTTCACCATTACCGGAACACATACAACTAATCTCACAATCATCATCATACTTCTTGTAAGCAATTCCTGCGCCAATGACTCCAGCACACCCTATCCTTCCTGGCATTTTCAACATATTCCCTCCAGATGATGCAACAACGGTGATGACATCGTTCTCGTCAATGTGGGTTATCCCAATTGTATCGGAAACAAATTGCGGTAGTTTACCTTGAAAAACCTTATCTTTGTATAATTCATAATTTTCACGAGCTTGTGGTGATACCAACTCCTCGCTGTCATCATCAATACCTGGGATTATGTTTTTTAAACTTGGGTAGTTTAGCATGATCGGTGGTGACAAATCTGGATCTAACAGATACATTTTCCCCAATTCCTCATAAACATGAAACATTTCATTGGTAGGACATTTAGCAGTCACATTGACAAGTGACCCTATGCTATCACCTCTGATATAGCTGACATCACATTCCACTTTTCCTAATAGATTCAAAGACGATCCGTAACCCGTATTTGTCAATGGTGATGATTCAATGATTTCACTGGATTCATGGATGGATGATTTCGATAATGCTTTTTGAAATAGCTGTTTATATTCTTTGGATCGTTTACGATTATGGATCCCTGCTCCTATGTGAATTATTAGTATATCATTCATGTGTTTTTCATGGAAAAACGGATGTTGATTTTTTACGAGAGAAAAAAATCAAAAATCTGGAGATGAACGGAAATCCCTTATACAATAATGAAATCACCACCATATTTTGATTAGTATAAAATGATACTACAAACTTGTTGTGTTGACCACCTCGTGTTAATAAAAGAAACCAACTTTTCATAGTGGCTTAAAAGTTATTGTTGAAAAAAAAATGTGAGCTCATACATCCGGTGAATGATGATTATTATTTTCAAGGCTTTTATTATAACAATCACTCATTTTAAATCCCGTCGGTGACTAAACATTAAGAAAGGTCTTGGCGTATTTGGTGTATCGGAATCAATCTTCCTTGTTTAAGAGTACAGTTTGTGTGTCCATGTGGGTCAATTCAATCAGGACATCAATTTTTGTAATTCTTTTTTTCTTTTTTCTTGGAGAAAGGGGATTTGAAAATTTTCTTAACCCGTAAAACCTTGATTTGGAAAACCTTCGTTATTAGCTTGGAGGGGGGACCACGTTTCTACTTCTTTTTATAGTCATATGCAGCAATCTTTATCTAAACGAAAAGTCATCAAAAGTAAGAAATACAATCAATTCAAAAATTAGTAGTTGCTATACATGCAGGAAAGGCGTAAACAAAAAAAAAAGTTTAAAAATCAACTTCTATACGGAAAACACTTTTAATTTTTTTTTTTTGCAATGATGAGTACACTTTATTTTCTTTTATATAAATAATCCCCCATTTCTTCCCTTATCCGTTTTGTCACTTCTGTGAATGATAGTCTGATCTACAACCATGGGATTATCTTTCCGACATTTTAATTACTTTGGATATGGGATCTATAATGATCTCAAAACAAGATTACCATACTACAAATCAGATTTCACCGATGCTCTCAATTATAGAGTAGTGCCCTCGACAGCGTTTATATTCTTCACAAATTTACTTCCCGCGATAGCGTTTGCCCAAGATATGTTTGATAAAACAAATAATGCCTATGGTGTCAACGAAGTTCTAATGCTGAGTGCCATGGCTGGAGTTGTCTTTGGGTTATTTTCAGGTCAACCTTTGTGTATCGTTGGGGTAACTGGACCAATCTCCATTTTCAGTTATACAGTTTACGAGTTGATCCAACCTCGTGGCACGCCTTATTTCCCATTCATGTGCTGGGTTTATTTATGGTCAATGGTTTTCCATATCATTATTGCAGTTGGGAACTATATTTCATTCATGAGAATCATCAGTCTTTATTCATGTGACATTTTTGGATTCTTCATCAATTTCGTATATATTCAAAAAGGGATCCAGATTTTAAGTAATCAGTTTGATGACGTGGATTTAGCCAGTGGATACTGTTCCGTGATGATTGCTTTGTGTATGATTATTTGTGGAGTCGGGTCAAACATTTTTGGGAATTACTTGCATTATTTCAAACCATGGGTAAGAAAAGTATTTGTTGACTATGGAGTGGTGGCACTGGTGATATTCTTCACCGGGTTCATTCATTTCGGCGGTAAATTGAATGATACCACATTGGCTCGACTTCCAATTACTCAATCTTTCCAACCAACATCTCATGGTGACGTACGACCACATGGATGGTTTATTCATTTCTGGCCAGGCGAGAATATTGCCGTTGGTGATGTTTTCTTGGCCATTCCATTTGCCATTTTGTTAACTTTCTTATTTTATTTCGATCATAATGTTTCTTCATTAATGTGTCAGCTGAAAGAATATCCTTTAACTAAACCGGCTTCATTCCATTGGGATTTCTTATTATTGGGTATCACGACTGGTATTGCCGGGATCATGGGTATTCCTCCACCAAACGGACTAATCCCACAAGCACCATTACATACTGAATCACTTGTCGTTTATGACAAATCAGGGAAACGATTATCGGTAGTTGAACAAAGACTAACAAATACATTACAAGGAGCAATGACATTTGTCATGATGTCACGACCTTTTCTCGTCGTATTGAGTTTAGTCCCGCAGGCAGTTTTGTCGGGATTGTTTTTCATTATGGCGATTGGAGGATTACATGGAAATATTGTCACCAATAGAATCAGATACTGTTTTTTAGATAAGGATTATATTGAAAATGATCCTCAATGTCCAGAAGTTTGGAAAGAGATTCATAGACTACCAACCAAGAAATGGTTTTATATATATACTGTGTTGGAAGTCGTTGGTGGACTTGCAGAGTTTGTGATCACGTTAACGAAAGGAGCAGTTGGATTTCCTGGGGTATTGTTGTTTCTTGCCTTTTGTGCCAAATGGGTCTGGCCGTTAATTATCCCGAAAGATGAATTGATGAAGTTGGATGGTGAAGTGGCAGATGAGTTTATTGTCAAGAATTTCACTGTTGCCACGGATGAAAAACGACGTCGAAAGAGAGATGACGATGAGGAAAAAGGTTTCGGAAATACCGAAGTCACTCATGAAGGAAGTAGTGTGATTTTGTCAAGTTGAATAGAATAGGGTTTTTATATAGAGATAGATATTTTTATTAATTTAATTTTTAATATTTTTTTTGAATAGATTTTGCTGCAAATTTTTTCACCAAAAAAAAATTTATTATACTTGTAATTACATTGTTCTGTATTATGGAAGATTAATACTAAACAATCACCGTCGACGTTCACATCCATCATAGTTTGTTTTGGTATAATCAAAATTTAAAAGACATCACTTGGTCACGTGATTGACAAGACAAAAATATTCGGCGCACGGATTAAAAAATCAAAACAAAAACAAAAACAGTAAAAAAACAAACTTCGGGAAAACTAGAAGACATCCATTAACACATTGACAAACAACATTCTTTACCCCAAATGACACCGCAAATATTACCTAAAAAAAGAGGATCCAAACAAGATGATCGTCGAAACAACGCACCAGCCACACCTGTGCGAACCACACCTAGTTCGAATCGTATAATATCCAACCGCGTAGTGCTGAATCGAATCATGTCGAGACCGGTGAATCGGCTGATTGCTGAAGATTTAGAGAACGAGTCGTTTGACAATAACATTGCGTTCAATGAGAACAAGCATACCATCATGTCTAATTTTGAAGAGTGGATCAAGATGGCGACTGATAATAAGATCACGCTGAAGAATTCGTGGAATTTCGATTTGATTGATTATTTCCATGATTTGAATGTTATTAAGGATGGTGATAATATTAATTTCCAGAGAGCGTCGGCTACTTTGGATGGATGTGTTAAGATTTATCTGAGTCGTGTGGAATCTGCTGCTACGGAAACAGGGAAGTTGTTGAGTGGGTTGGCGAAGAAGAAGGAGACTGAAGGAGATGAAGATGATGAGGGGGAGGAAGGCGAAGAGAATTCGGATGAAGAAGAGAATCAGAATAATGAGGAAGTGACGAAGAAAAGGAAAATGAATCGTGTTGTTGAGTCGACGTTGGTTGATTTTGAAACTATACGAATTAAAAAGTTGGAACAAGAATTAGCGATTGATCCATTGTTTAAGAAAGCATTAGCGGAGTTTGACGAAGGTGGTGCTAAAAGTTTATTATTGAATACGTTAAACATTGATAGAACAGGAAGAGTGGTTTTTGACGCCACATCGAATCCAGTTCAAGAATCAACAACCACTGACGAAGAACAACAACTAGAAGAAGAAGGCAAGTCCAAAAATGAACAGACTAACATCGATATCACGTCGTTGGAAAGATTCATTTATAAAGATGACGAGAATTTTGAGGTTGACGCGATTTGTCCTTCATTAGGAGAGTTTGAATCAGCATTATCCGATGTAAACAAAGCGAAAAGTTTGCTTAACGACTTTAATAACAAAATGACCCACAATATCCCAGAATCGTCGTCAGTACCATTCACTCCAGCTACTGAAAATGAGGATTACGGATTTGATGATGATGTCAATGATTTTGGTGGTTTAGATTTCAATGATAACGTGGAAGATTTAGATATTGATATCAAGGATAACGATGATAATCCTGCAAATCAAAGTGATCCATTTAACAATATCGATCATTCAATCATGCAAACATTGTTCCATGAAGCAACAGAGAATAACATTCCATCGTCTTCCTTGAACCCAGCCATTTTGGATCAAGATTTAATGGCATATTTTGATGACCGAATGAAATCAAACTGGAGAGGTCCAGAACACTGGAAGGTGACTGCATTTAAGCAAGCGAATAATATAGACCAAACTGCTGCTACTGTTAATGCTCCGTCAGACAACAATCAACCAGAAAATGACCAAGAAGGTCAAGCTACTACTGCACGTACAACGGCGAGAAGAAGACGACCGGAAAATGTGGTGATTGATTTCTTCAATGAAGATTTCGATGAGGATGCGTTATTTGAAGCACCGAGAAACAGAAACACCATTTTCAAAAAGAACCGTGGAAGTAAGGAAGAATTTATTTTACCAGATGATATCAAATACAATTCTGCGAGATTGACTAATTTATTTACCAAATCACAAATTGCTATATTACACCATGCAAATAGAAACCACTTTGCATCGATGAACAAAACAGAAAACCAGGTTTTGACAGATGAAAATTATTTTGCTGAACAGTATAGACAACAGGAAGAAGAGGAACGTGAACGATTGGCACATTCTTTCCACCAAGCTGAATGTGAAGATTATGATAATGATTTTGGAGATGTGGGTATTGATTTCAATGATGCGTTGGAAGCAGATATAAGAGAAACTGTTAGTGAGAGTCAAAGTCTCATCAGTAAGAGACGTCCAGAGTATGTTAATTTTTCAAGGGTTGCCAAACGTGTTGATGTCAAATTACTTAAAGATAATTTATGGAAAGCTATTGAAAAAGATGTACCTCAAGAAGTCACTGAAGAAGAACAAGAAGAAGAACCAAACAAAGAGAAACAGATTACTTTTGGGAATGTTGTCAGTAATGTTCTTAGCATGTACACTCCGGAACAAGCCAAAGATTTATCAACAAGTTTTTGTTTTATTTGTGTGCTACATTTGGCCAATGAACACGGATTAGCTATTAAAAGTAATGATACATATGATAATCTAGATATTATAGGATTCTAATACCATTATCGTCTTTTTCTTTTATTATTATTTTTATGACCGCCACTGCCACTAATTCTATCAATTTCACCTTGAGAAATAACCAACCCATTTCTCGTTGATCTACCAATACCGTTAATTTTCAAACCTCTATCTCTGACTCTCTTGGTAACTTTCTTACCAGTACCAATTCTATCACTAGCCATGGTTGAACCTTTACCGGCATTCAAATCTCTCAATTCACCTTTACGGACTTTCGACAACACAATACCTGCATTTCTTGCATCTTCTTCATACTTCCTTATTCTATCTTCACGTTTTTTCACCATACCTTTCCGCATCGCCATCGGCATATTCTCCAATTTTTTAGGCATCCCAGTAGAATTAATACTTGAAATCTCTCTCATTCGCGATGTTAATGCTCGTTTACGTGCTTTCCCCGTCGGATCATCGAAATCAATCGTTTGTAAAGTTAAATCGGCCCCGGAATATTCTAAAGAATTAGCCAAAATATGGGATTCTTTCAATAATCGCTGCAATTTTAAATCATTCTGTAAGTTCTCATCGTCTTCTTTAGTTGGTTTCGGTGCATGTTTGAGTGCATTCTTTTCTCGTTGGGTGATTTCTTGTAATGTTGGTGCTCTTCCTGATTTAAGTAATCGTTTTTCACGTTTGGAAACCATTGGTGTACGTGATGTGGATGTATCGTTGAGTCTAACTATTTTCGGCTTGATTTCTGGCTCATCATCATCTTCTTCAGATGACGACTCTGATTCATCGAACTGGTTTATTTCTTCAGAGTCGGAATCAAACCCTTTGAATTGTGAGTTTGAATCTGTGTCAGATGATTCTTGGTGATGTTCTTCGTTTTCATCTTCATCGCTAGATTCGGAATTTGTTTGAGTTTTTGATTTATCTTCGAATCCTAAATCTTCTATCGATCCAAATTGTGCTTCAAAGTTTCTTCTTTGTATTTCTAATGCCTTGATGTAGTCATCTTGTTCGTCTCCCATTATTATATAATTTTATCCGATTCAAGATGAGATGGGACGTTTTTTTTGTACTAAGAAAAAGTTACATAGACGAGGAAAAAATTACCAATCAAGTATAAATAGGAACGAGAAATCCAAAAAAAAAAAAAAAAAATTACTTTGTAATTAAGCTTGTTCTACTCTTCCGTTTGACATTGGATGGTAATTACTTGCCATTTTAAGATAGGACTAAGTGTGTCCTATGAATATTACTAACCCTTTGTCGATTTAGCATATTTTAAATAAATACTTATTTTATTGTTTTTATCTACACCATTAGTAATCTGTAGAGCCCCCACACTGTTTTTAAAAATCGTATCATTCACGATAGAAATGATTCCTGTCAGCATATACCATAATTTCTCCTTTTGTAAGACTAAAAGATAAATCAACATTCGTTATCAAAGAACCAATCCAAACATGCAATACTTGAAACCATTGCCTTTCATCTCCCCCTTTTTTTTGAACCAACTTTCACCATTTGGATGGAGATGTACTTATCGTAATTAACCGATAACATCAAACAAATGTCAATAGTTTATATCATTGATTCTTTAAAGAAAATAACAATAACATATACATGAAACCAAGTTCAAGAGGGATTTTTATCAGGGGTTTGTTACCTAGAGTCGTGTACAGAAATCAAAAATGATGGAAGATGTTTCGCGTTGAAATGAAGCGAAGATTCTCAGACACAGTATAAAAACGAGAAGAAATCCCTCCCAAAAAAAAACAAAAAAATTAAACGCGACTGTAAGTGATACAATGTGAGGGCGAACTCCACCCAAATTTTTTCGAGTTGAAGTCTCTAATACCAATTAAATGTACGGATTAGTTTTTTAGCAATTATCTCAGTTTCAGCCCGGAAAGGTGTATTACTAGCACACCACTTCCGGAATGCTACTAACTTTTGAACCAATTTAGCTAATGTTAAATATATGTCTCGATTTTGTTGTTTTTGTTTATACCATTCCCTTACTTGTAGAATCTTTTTTTTTATACAATCTCTTTTTACTATAACAGCGTGATGAGAACGATTCATATCAACGTATAGCACATAGAGTTTACTGTTTATTTACTGAGTTCACTAGACAGTAATTTTATTTAAGATTAACGAAACATCAACATTCATTACTTGACGTGTTTTTACATTCACTTACACAGTCGTGCACGTGGATCAAAATTGTTTCAAAAAACGGTATAAAAAGGATATCAGATCCCCCTTGAAAAAAAAAATAGAAAAAATTTAAAAAAAGAATTAAGTGAAAGGATTGTTGCGGTGTTGAAACCAACGTTTTTAGTTGTTACTTTTAGAGGTCTTATTGTTTTTGAGTCCGTCGTACACAAACCATGTGCAAAGGTTGAACTTTTTAATGTATTCTTTTCTGAATTATACTAACCCCTTTTCTGACTAATTTAGCTGATTTTAAATACATATCTATTTTATTGTTTTTATATACACCATTAATAATCTGTAGTATCTTCAGAAGATACCACTCAATTTGTGATATCGACATACTTAACACCCTGAAATCATCTCAATTGTCAAAATTTTCCAATTGTTGAAAATATCAAGTTCACCACTTTATCTTTTTTTCTAATCTGATTTGAAAAAAAAAAAAATTATTCACTAACCACATCAAAACCATGACGAAATTCAGAGGATGCATAGATATCCATTCCGGACAAGTCAAACAAATCGTCGGTGGGACATTAACCCAAGACGACACAGTTGAAACCAGCACCACGACGGAAAACTTCGTCTCCACTAAACCATCATCATACTACGCTGAATTATACAAAGACAATAATATCCAAGGATGTCATGTAATTAAACTCGGATCGAATCCAATTAATGACGAAACCGCCAAATTAGCATTACTGACCTGGCCTGGACATTTACAAATTGGAGGAGGGATCAATATCGACAATGCACAAAAGTGGTTGGAATATGGTGCATCACATGTTATTTTAACCAGTTGGCTCTTTACTGAAAACAGCGACGGGAAGATGGAATTGGATTTCGGGAAATTGGAAAAGGTGAGTCAATTGATAGGGAAGGATAAGTTGATTGTGGATTTGAGTTGTCGAACGATTATCGATGATGAGGATGGTGAACCACAATGGTATGTCGCGATGAATAAATGGCAGACTATTACCGTGAATAAATTGTCTGCGGAGTTTTTATTGGAGGTTAGTAAATATTGTGATGAGTTTTTGATCCATGCTGCTGATGTTGAAGGTTTATGTAAGGGGATTGATGAAAAATTGATTGAGAAATTAAGTGAATGGTGTCCGCCTGGATTTGATGGGAAAATCGTCTATGCTGGAGGTGCTAAACTGGTCGATGATTTACAGATTGTTGATAAATTGAGTAATGGGAAGATAGATTTAACTTATGGAAGTTCATTAGATATATTTGGTGGTAATTTAGTCAAATTTGAAGATTTAGTCGATTGGAACAATCGTAATTAATTCGTCGTCTGAAGTATGTGTATATATTTTTTTTATAGTATTACAAAAAGTAAATAGATCAAGGTTAATTCCATGAAGCACCACCAAACCCAGTTTCACCATATGATACTTGACCACCGTCAGAACCACCGTAATCAGTTCTACCATATTCCGATCTGCCGTAATCGGTTCTACCATAAGTAGTGAACCCACCGTTATTGGCACGGGTAGCTTCATTACCTTCAACATTATCTTTATTCAATTCCACAGTAATCGCACCCAATTTTGTTTGTAAAGTTTCCAAAGATCTAATCACAACCTCATTGGGAGGTAAGTTACCAACGGTTTCCACGTCAAAATAATAAGTACCTGGTTTGGCTTTATAGTCAAAGTTAGCTTCTGGATCTGGAGCTTCTTCCCAATCACAATTTTTTGATTTTGGCCATTCCGATGTGGCATCAACTTCATACCAATAATCAGTATGTTTTAGTTTATTCCAAGGATCATATTCAAAACCAACAGCGGCACATGGTGACCATTTGGCATGTTCTTTGGCAATACCTTTTTTAGCAATACATGTCAAGGATAATTCTTGATGAAGTCTTAATTTACAAATCAATGGACCTCTTAATTGCGGATCTCTAATAACTGGTGACCCTAAAGCCGATGTACTATGAGATGTAATTTGTAAATCAGATGCATAAACATTCATTACTGATTCTGTCTGACATGATGCAGATAATTGTAAGGTGACGGAACATTTGGAACAGTAGTTATCACAAGTACAATCTCTCGAGTATGTTAAATCTTCTATACCTTCACTGATCAAAGGAATCAACCCTAATCTATGAGCCAAAAATTCATCTGCCAACACGGATGTATTCACATCGATTTCTACCAAGTCTATAGCTAATGTAGGGACTTCTGCTAACATGGTTCTTCTGATTGAATTTGCCACAGATAAATCGACATTTCTCAATATGAAATCAACACGGTCTTTTTCTGCTTCTCTGATAAGGACAGATGGTCCTTCGTTACTATCCACTTCCATAATGATTTATGTAATATGTAGAGTAGGTGGGTAAGTTGGTGATGGATTGAAAGTTATTATTTATCAATGAAAATTTAAAATGCATTTGTTGAACGTATCCCGCTTCAAACTGGTCAACTTTTTCTTTGGGGAAAA
>JAKTXQ010000139.1:12277-28352 GCA_030582995.1 Candida maltosa
AATACCTTTTTTAGCAATACATGTCAAGGATAATTCTTGATGAAGTCTTAATTTACAAATCAATGGACCTCTTAATTGCGGATCTCTAATAACTGGTGACCCTAAAGCCGATGTACTATGAGATGTAATTTGTAAATCAGATGCATAAACATTCATTACTGATTCTGTCTGACATGATGCAGATAATTGTAAGGTGACGGAACATTTGGAACAGTAGTTATCACAAGTACAATCTCTCGAGTATGTTAAATCTTCTATACCTTCACTGATCAAAGGAATCAACCCTAATCTATGAGCCAAAAATTCATCTGCCAACACGGATGTATTCACATCGATTTCTACCAAGTCTATAGCTAATGTAGGGACTTCTGCTAACATGGTTCTTCTGATTGAATTTGCCACAGATAAATCGACATTTCTCAATATGAAATCAACACGGTCTTTTTCTGCTTCTATGATAAGGACAGATGGTCCTTCGTTACTATCCACTTCCATAATGATTTATGTAATATGTAGAGTAGGTGGGTAAGTTGGTGATGGATTGAAAGTTATTATTTATCAATGAAGATTTCAAATTTTTTTTTTTTCATGTTTTTTTTTTTTTTCGTTTTCTCACTGTTGAGTTTTTTCCATTCACTTATTATTAATCTCTAAAAGACGAAAAAAAAAGTCATACATCCTTACTCCCCATACAACAAATCACACATCAACGAACATACAAATGTCATTACCAATTCCAGATTTACGATTTGAACAGTCATTCATGAGACTGTTGAATAAATATGCAGGAAATCATCAACCATCAGCCGAATTACCTTTAGGCAGCAAGACGTATAGTCATGTTGCCACTTTAACAGATGCCGATTTACAACTAATGAATCAACAATTGGATGACGAAGAAGAGGAAGAGTTATATAAACCATTGAACCCAATAACACCATCCATTATCATATATGCTATAATAAAAGATCAAATACTAATGCCGTTATTGCAAGGGTTCTTATGGACAGGGTTATTAATATCTGTACGTCCATTTTTAGGATTAATAGTGAAGAATGGACAAAATGCAGGGCATTGGGTATCGAATTTACTAGGATTGAATAAATTAACCCCTAGAAGAAGGACACTCGCTTAGAGATGACCCATGTGTGGATGTGTGTGTTTGTAAATAGGTTATTACATAAACAAGAAATATTTGGATTGAATGGTTATGAAATATTTTAGTATTGTCGTTGTTGTATGTATTTGAAATTTTCGTTGTTGTTTCTTTCTTATCTCTTGAGATGTCTTAGCTTTCCCCCCTCCCTTTTTTTATTACATAAATAAAATGTGGTGGTTCCGAATAAAGCCTTATGGGTTTATTACTAAAAATTATAATAATAGCAATAATATAATGAAATAGAGTCGTGTAGTTTTGTATAATTAAGTACAAAAATGGTGTTACAACGAGAAGAAAGAAAGAAAGAAGCCGCAATCATAAATTTTTTCTTTTTTCCCTTTGACAAAAAAAAAACAAAACAACAACAACAGAAAAATAATATTAAAATAAAAGTTCCTCAACAGCCGGACGGACTGTAAATTTTTTTTTCTTTCTTCCTTTCAATTTTTTTTGATTTTCAATTTTAATTAAATTAAATTTTTTTGTTGCTGCCATTTTTATTTTTTACTGCCACTTCTTCTTCTTCTTCTTTCATCTCCTCATTAATCAATTCTTTATGTTCACTAGAAGAAAGACTAGAAGCGTTCATCAAACTGCTTACACCGGTGTTGGTAGGTCAGCCCCTTCAAATCAACAACAACCAAATTCTGGAGCCTTGGCTGCAGCATTAACTATTGGAAATGCTATGAAACTGCAGCAACCACCAAAACAACCAGCAAATAAAATACCTCGTTCAACTTCATTTCAATACAAACCACCTACTACTACTACAACTTCTCAACAACAACAACACCAACAATCACACCATAATAATTCAATTACTTCCACAGGTAGTCTTTTGAAACGAGGATCAAGGTCGAGTATACAACATACTAATGCCACGTCGTCATTAACATCGTCAAGTGCAGGCATAGCCCCACCATCAAGAAGATTTTCTACAAGTTCACAAGGATCAAGCAATTCTTCCAGAAACAATAGTCCTTTAACCTCGTCTGATTCATTCCAACATCCACACCATACTCACGTTTACGATATTGGCGATAGTTTTAATGATTCGTATCTAGATGAAATTACTGAAGAATCAACACAAACTTATTTAAACAATAAAGCAAACTTGAATGACTTGAGGTTACCTAAACAGAAGAGAATAACCACCAATTCTGCTCCTCCTTCAAATCCAGCAGCTGCAGCTGCAGCTGCTAAAACCAGCAGTGGTCCAGTTAAGATGGTTAAAAAATATGTGCCTAGTCCTACTGGTATTAAAGTGATTGAGGTTCCTGAACTGGAATTCCAAAAAGAAGTGGCAAGAAGTAATTCCATGAGATCAAACTCACTCATGTCCAGATCAGGATCATTAAGAAACACTTCGTTAACCAAGAAAAATAACATACCTAGATCAAGTTCATTGACTGGATTATCTAAACGAGCCAAACCAGTTGGTGGTGCCACCAAATCTGCAGCCGCTGCAGCTGCTACATCTCACCGTTCTGTGAGCTCACCTTTGAGATCAATGCATGAAGAAGTTGCTTTGGAAGAGTCTTTAGGTAAAAGTGATGAGTTGCATGAACAAGAGTTGAAAGTTAAAGCTTTGGAAAAAGAAATCGAAGAAGAGAAGAAATTGGCTGCACAAATTGAATTGAAGAGAAAAGAATATGAACAATTGAAAAAGACAAGGTTGGAAAATGAACAGAAATTAAGAGACTTGGAACATAATATTAATGATTCAAATGTTTCTGAATCTACTGTTATTCATAATTCAATTTTGGAAACTCCTGAAGAAGAACAACACATCGAAGAGAGAGCTGTTCCTGAATCTGTTCCAAAAATCAACGAAGAAGAAGAAGAGGAAGAGGAAGAAGATGTTCCAATCCAGAATCTTTCAATTGCTGTCGATGAGTTGGAAAAGAAGCATATTGATGAGGCTAAAGAAGAACCACAACTTGACGGTGATACTGCCACCGATTCAGTTCGTGTGGCCGTACCAACAGTTCATGTTGAACAGGATGAAAAGATTGAAAAACCAGTGTTGTCTGGATTCGATGAAGATAATACTGTTGATGGTAATGTTCCAGACACCATTAGTCCAGGGAAATCGGCATACGAATCTGTTTCTGAAGATGAACGAGAATTCAAATCTTTGGATCCAAACATGTCTGCAGAACTTGGTGTCATTGATCAATATCAGAATTTGGGATCTACTGAATTATTACAAAATGATGTTATTTCAAGTGTCAGCTTTGAAGAACCAGGTACAGCAGAAGAAGACGAAGATGATGACGATGAAGAGTACGGTAAGAGCAATTTGGCTGAAACTTTAAGACCTAAATTTGAAGAATCTCCAGAAATCATTGAACCGATCGTCACTAACGAAAGTGATGTGACAGGTGAACAAAAAAAAGTAGACGATACCAGTTATCCTGAAAGCAATGATACATTATTACCACCAGGAGTTTCAAACGATAACAGTTCGAAATCTTCTATTTATTCTGGTGACTCTCAAAAGAAACCAATCAAATCAGCTATGAAAAGCTCTTCATCATTCTCAGTCCCAACCCAAACACCTCCTTCATCATCATCTGCAAATACCACTAATAATAATAATGGTGCAGCAAAGAGTAGTGCTGCTCATCAAGCATATTTGTCTTTGACCACAGCTGAAAACACAAGGTTGAATTCCAAATTGTCAAATCCTAGCTTTGGTACTCATCCAGATTATGCATTGCCAGCTAACAGTGGATCTGGAGCATACCCACAATTTGGTAACCGTCCACCACAGGGTGGTAATGTACCAACCAAACGTTTATCTCAACAAACTTTAAGAAAACCACCACAACAGCAACAACAAAATGGAAGAGGTGGGTTCGCAGGTGGATTTTCTAATAGACCACAATCGATGCAACATTACGAGAAAATCCAAGGTATGAGCAACCGTTCATTACGTCCAAATTCAGTGGTTCAACCAATCCTGCCACATCCTGCATTACAACCTGGTTATCAATCACCATCGAAATTGAAAGCCCAAGCATTGTATGCCAAAGCACAAGCCAGACCATTTTCCGAATTCAAACCACAATTGAATAAAGCATCATCATTTTCCAAAGATGTCCAACAACAACAACAACAGCAACAACCACAGAACTTGAAAATACAGCCACCTACTGCCAATGTATTAGTCAATGATGGCGTGCCTCCTCGTAGTCCTAATAGAAGTGAACCAAAGAGAACAACTTTAAGATCTCCATCTGCTCCTTCAGCTCCTCAAAATAATGGTGCCAAACCAGTACATCCACAAGCGCAACATAAGAATAATTTTACCTCACAAGTTCCAGCAAACGTTCCACAACAACAACATGCTCAGTCTCGTCCATTCCAATCTAGATTTAATGATTCTGATGATGAAGTTCCTAGAAGAAACTTTACATCACGTTTCAATGATTCAGATGAAGATGTATCTTCAGTACCCGCAGTTGCTATCACTTCATTGAGAAGAGAACAAGAAGCCGCATCACCTAAAAAAGAAAAGAAATTTAAGAAGTTGAGAAAGTTATTCGGTGGATCAAGGGATTAATAAGACAAGAGAGAGATTGATTTTTTCGAATTAATTAATTTGACACCATATTGTCAAGTGTATAATTTATATATATTTATATATTAATGATGAACAATAAATTGGATAATAATAATTATAAGAAGATAATAAAAATGTTATTGATAATTAAAGAACTTCTCGAATAAATAAAAAATGCAAATCTAAAACAAAATAAAATAAACTAAGAAGAAAAAGAAAAAATAAAGAAGGAGGGACAATTTATTGTTCAAATTCTATCAAATTTTCAATAGCAGAAGAATCAGCAGCAGCACTATCACCAGCCTCGTCCTGTTTATGCAAATGACTCCTCGATTGATCTTCCGCTTTATGGAATCTTTCCAACTCTTTCGAATTCGCACCTTCATTCTTAATCGGATCAATCAACGCTTGAGCCTCGGTGCCTAATAACAAATCCTTATCTTTTTCATCAATAGAAATAATACCAAAATCATCATCACGTTCTTCATCTTCTTCAACTTTACTCTTGGAAGATTTCATCAGGGCATTACTTGAGCCATTATTAGTATTCGATGCTTTTGAATCCATTCTCATTCTCACTTTAGTAGCAACTTTCCTTCCATCAGCTAATAACCCATCAAACATATCTCTCAAGTTTCTTATTGGATTAATCTTGGAATCTAATGGACGGTCAAGATGAGTCGATTCACGTAATGTGTTACTGAATAACAATTCATATGTTTCATCGGCCAAAATCACCATTCTGAATGTAGGTAAATTCAAGAAAACCGGGGTGTTTGGGTTTAAGGCGGCATTATGGGTGATTTTTTCATCAATGGCTAAATCTTTAATCAAGATTTCTGGTTCTTCCGGTTGGGCATATTCGAAAGCTCGTTGGATGAACGTACTGGCAGCACGCAAATATCGTTCAATTTGCTGCTGTTCAATCTTTTCTCGATTCACATCGACATGTTTTGGTAAATCTATAGTCAAGCCATCACCATTGGCGATTTGATTTTTGAACACTTCATCAGCAACCTCGTTTTCGATATTGGTACGGGTGATTTCATCCAATAGTAAACCTTCTTTCCATGGACTCGTGATGTATAATAAATCTTCCGAGATTTGTAATATTGCCTCACTGTCTAATTTCCCATTGTTCTTCGTATCGTACAAGTAGAAAAAGTTAGCGATGGATTGCATGAGATCGGATTCGGCTAATTTGTTTAATCCGGCAACTAAGTCTCCGAATGATAAAAAGCCTTGTTTTTCGGAATCCCAACTATCAAATAATCGACGCAAAAAATGTTTGTCATTTTGTACTTCTACCGATTGAACCCAGTCACAGATTTCAGACATGAATTTTAAAAAAGATTTGTAATCCATAAAACTTGATCCGGAACCTTGGGTTATGTTTGACACTTCAACTTCGGAGTAAAATCTATCATATAAAATATCCAATACGTCGCTTGATATGTTATTCGTTTTAGGTAAATTTCTAATTTCAGTACGCTTGACAAAGGAAGAAATGTTTTGATAAATTGAATCTCTGTGTTTATTTCGATGGGTGTTGATCATTTCATCATTGACAATGGAGAATTCTTTAAATGCGGTGACCAACAAATCTTGGAACTTAGTGATGTTTCTGAATTTGGAATCTGGGGAGTTTGGATGGGCTGATTGATCCAAAGTATGGAAATAATCTTTGATGATGGATATAAACGTACCGTCATCTTCAGTCTGTAACAACTCTTCACCATTTTGTTTCAAAATAGCTAATGCTACTTGGAATAAGGTTTTAGGACCTTGCATGAAAAAAATATCTAGGATTCTGAATGCGAACACTAACGGCATGGATGACAAGTACAATGACAAAAACCATGGCAAGGAAACCACGGATAATTGAATGTCATTTTTCGTGATATGTTCCCACAACATTGGCATGGTATTTTGCACTAATGATTCAAAAACTTTTTGATCCAATAATGTTCCGTACATGGTTTTGGAATAGTAACCCGGTACAATTCTATCACATAAAACATTTAAAATCCAAAAAGCTTGTTCTTCAGAAGCATAAATAAGTAAAGCAGCAACCACAATATTCATTGCTTGACAGTACCCAACTTCTGGATTTTTCCACGAATAAGCTGTCAATACTCTTCTTAATCTTTCAATACCTTCAGGTGATTGATAAGCGGCATATTCTGGTAATGATCTGTTTAAATCTTTTTCAATTTCTTCAATGGCAAATGATTTCTTATCTTTATGATCTTCTAGCAATTTAAGATATTCACCCTGATTTTCTAGTCTCAAGTACATGGATCCACATGTCAATTCCCAAATTTCCCCTCTTAATCTATTAGGTAAACCAACTCTAATTAATTTATAAAAAATAGGCCTTTTGATAAGCGATAAATTTCTCCCATCGACTCTAAATAAATCAAACCACATCTTCAATTTCGTTTTATCTTTTGCCTCTCTGGCATTCCCGGGGAATTTAAACACCAAACCCAAACCTCCAGGTGGCATATGTTCAATCTGTTCCGTTGAAATATTATTCTTACTCAATAAATATTCCGAGTAACATGTTTGGATAAATGGTTGTAATTTGCCAATTTCAGGTAAGTTCTTCTTTAAACAAATGGTCAAATTCTGAGCAAACCGTTCACTATCGGACCGAATCCCCACCAAAAATAACGTAATTGTCAACTTACTATATGTGATAAGATTAAGGGCAAACCCATATCCACTCGATGGAACTTTTTCAACTTTTTTAATGGTGGATAAATGTAATGTAAAGGAGAAATTCTTCCTATCAGTTGCATCTCTGAATATCAAAAAATGAGGTGTTAAATATAGTCTACCTTGTGGGAATGGGTCATTCAAGCTTGAATTGTTATTATATGCATCATGACTATATCCAGAAATCACTTTGATTTCAGCAGAAGAATCACCTATTAATATTTCATCGTAGGATAAGTTATATTGTTGACAAAATAACTGGTCTTTGGACAATTCGGCAGCTGTGTTTTTCCTATTGTTGGTGCTATTATCTGATATGACATTATGGAACGTATTGATTGCCCTATCTTTAAGTGATTCAAAAAATGCCATTGTATATTAACTTGGCAGGGGCTGGCTTGAGGGTTGGTGTAGAGAGAGATTAGAAAGAAATAGGAAGTTCGGAGTTAACCTGAAAAATTCGGATGTTTTCTAGTTGGTAATTATTTAACCAAAAAAAAAATTGGACAAGATATTTTCTTAATGATTCTAGAAATAATTTGAAAAAGCAGAGTTTTTAAGAACTGAATTACAAAAAGATTTTGGGATTTTTTTGTTGATTTTTTTTTTTCTTCTTCCCTTTCCCGTTGTAGCCCAAAAAGAGAGAGAACAAACAATCCACGTATTAATTTGAAAAAAGACATAAAGATAATAATTACAAAAAGGAAAAAAAAAAAAAAATGACAATTACGTCACGTGGATAAATATATATAAATATAAATACAATTAAAAAAACACACACTAATAATATACACAATAATAATAATAATAAACTAAAAAACATACATAAGAATAAAATCATTCAACTTATTTAGCTTCTGTAGGATCATCAACTTTCTCTAAGAAATCTTCATAATGGGTTGAATGATTACTAGATCTCAGGACAACTTTGGAAATACTTGGTAATTTACTCACCATACTATGTCTATGTGACTTATGTTTGGTTTTCGGAGCTTGATGTACCTCATGATCAACTGTGGAACTACCTCTTTCTCTTCCTTGAGCTTGTAAATCATCTAATGTCATATATCTGGAATAACTGGAAATCTGTTTCAATGGTTCATTTGCTTTCTTGGTTTTACCATTGACTTTCAATTTATTACCCAAAATCTTACCTGAATGTTGTAAGATAATCTTAATCACATCTTTCTTCATTCTATCGGTAAGTTCTTCCGCTGACCAGATTTTGTTGGAATATTTCAACGATGGCACATTCAAAACCAATTTCTGAACATCCAATAAGTGCAATGCCTTGTTGGCGGAAAAACTAATGGTCAATTGGAAATTTTTAACCTCAAGATCAATGATTGATTTAAACTTCATTGATCTAGCAATAATCACACTCAAATCATCCTCCAAACGCTGTTGTTCTTGTAATTGTCTCAGTGCAGCTGAGCTGTGTCTAAAATGAGGTAACTTATGAGTTGCATATTTAATACCTCCAACAACAGAGCATTCTTCCTGAGACATGAATGAACTAGTTGAACTTCTTGGAGTGAGTGCTTGTCCGGATTTAGTTTGTGATGAATGATTTGACGATGATGGCGTAGACGATCCACTGGATTTTCTTTTCGACATTAATCTCTTGAGTGGGTTTCTGGACATAACCGATGATTCATTACTTAAAACACTAGCATCATCAGGAATGATATATTTCGATGTCTCATCACCACCATCGTCATCACTATCACTGTCATCATGGTCATCAGCACCATCTTTATCATCATCTTTAGGGAATAAATAATTTTGAAGTTTCTTAGCAGTTGGGTAATCCAATTCAATCAGCAATGGACTAATCTCCAATTTCGCACTCTTGATAACCGGAATACCACCAACAGGTTCCAAAGTGGTCCAATCGGCAATGATCACAGGTTTTTGGTAGTCACAACTCTCCAACTTTTCCTTTTCTTTGTCAACTTTTGGAGATAACAATTGTGGATACATAGCTCTCTTCAGCAAATTGAAACCTTGAACCATACCGATTTCGGCATATTTACTACTGGTACCATCAACACCTTTTTCTTGAATGAATCTCGTGTTGGCTAATGCAAAATCAACAAATGGTTCACGATCATCATCCAACATATGCCAAATAACTTGGCCAGCGAAAACTTCATAACATTTGGATGTGATCTTGGATGTCATCTTGATTCTGGTTTGTAATGCTTTCATAATTAATAACAATTCCAATTTCAGTCTTTCCATTTCCAACTCTAAAATGTGCAAATACTTCTTTTCTTCATCACTTAAAATAGCACCTTTTTGATCAAAGTTTAACAACAATTCCTTGTAGTCACGGATATTATATTGCAATGTCTTGACTTTATCATCCAAACCCGCAAAATCGGAATTATCAGCGAGGGCAATCAATCGGCGGAATCTATCTTCAGTTTCATTCTTCTTACCTTCGCCACCAAGTAATAACCCGGTGATCACATAATAGATGTTGGAATATTGAGCCGAAGTGGCATTGATGACATATTTCGATAAATAGAGCACCACTTCATTTCCTTGTTGAATTTTTTTATTATTAACAAACATTTGGTTCGGAGACCTGCTAATCAAAGCTAAAGTACTTCTTTCGGAAATCAAATATTCATGAGCCCATGAGCCATCATAACAAACTTCACATTCAAACCATGGTGGCCAGTTATTTTCGTCAGACATGTACCCATGTTTGGCAAATTTCAGGTGTTTGATATTGACGACTTCCGATTTGTTCAACACAAACAATTGTTCGTCAGTTAACAATACGCCTGTTCTTCTTTCAATTCTGGCAGTCATTTCATTATTGTCTGATAAAATGTTCATTCTTTCTTTCAAGTTGATATCAACAATTCTCAATTCTAAATCTTTCGATGTCAAAACCACACATGAATCAGGGATTTTCTTACTCATCAATTGGATCTGTGGGTGGATCAATTTAACCAAATATTTATATTCGGCAGCTTCTTCTTCAGGATTAGATACTTCGTCTAAATCATCTTCAAAACATTCAGCAATATGTTCATTGTCTTTGAAACCTTTTCTATCAAATATTTTCTTCTTCAAATCGATGTTAGTTGTGTTATCAGTACCAATATCAATATTGGTATCTTCATTGATAACTTGTTCCACCAAATCAACGGCATATTTAGTCATGTAATAAATATGATTCTTTCTTTCTGACATTCTATGCATATAACTGATGAAATATTTACTGATATCATCATCCCATTTCAATTGTAAATTATGAATAATGAATCGATTATGGAATTCAGCAATTGAAGTATAATTCGAAGCTTCAGCTAGTTCATCGGCCGTGATATGACTCGTGTAGGCAGATAATTTAGTGGTGGTTCTCAGTAATGAATTACTATCATCGTCTCCATCTGGTGATAAACTATCAAACCCTTCCACGGTGAAATTATTATAAGCATCATTGACAACTTCAATCTTTTCCTTTATTGTTCTTATTTCCTCTTCGGTATGTTTGATGTCATCTTGATATTCAGGACCATTTTGAATCTTGTATCTTCTCAATTTCTCTTCATTGTTTTTCAAATCCTCTTTCAAATCATCAATTCTTTCCAATAAAATTCTACTTTGAACCGCTGCTGGTTTATCCAAATCCATAATACAATCATGAATTTTCTCATCTCCAAATGGGAATGGACCTGGTTTCTGTAATGTAAATTCTCTATAGTAACTGAATTTAGGAGTGGTGAAAAATGGAACAATTTTGATTCTTGGATACGGACTCAATGGTTCTCTGACTTCCAATTCAACGAAATCTTGTGGATCGACCCATGAAAAATCACCATCACAAATATCAACAGTTTGAATCCATTTCTCATAACTTGCCGGAATGAACCCTGCACCATTTGACGACGACGAGCCACTTGATGTGGATAAATCCAGACTCGAATTATCATTGTGATTCAAAAATGACATTAATTTACCACTGATGGAAACATCACTGAAAATCGCATTCAAAACCCTGACATCAGCTTTTTCAATATTCACCTCAGCTTGATACATTTTCAAGTGTCTCGTTTTGGTAGTTCTGTTCAATTTCCTATTCTCATGTGTAACATACTCTTTTCTTTGATGCAAGTCAATTTCACAGATATTGAATTTACCTTTCAACCCAGTAAACGCAATCTTGCTCTTTTTCTTAGGAATGTCACTTGTAGAGTGCATATACAAATGAGAAATGGTAATTGGATTGAATATCAATTGATACTTCATGGTGAACAAATGAGGACTGAATTTGATTTTCGGTTTCTTGACGGCATCTTGTGCAAATAATTTACCACGTTTCACCGGTGGAGGAGAGTAATGGGCAATCGAATCCCACCAGTAGAAAAAGTGATGGAATGCCAATGGAGTCAAATATGCGGAATTGTGGGCTTCTCCTTTACCATCTTTACCATTGGAGTTTGAAATCACTGAAAGTGCCATATGAACATAATCAGATCGATAATCTTCAAAAGAATCCGGGTGGTATTCATTGGCTGGGTTAGTGATGGAAACTTCATAATGTGGTTTGAATTCAGATACTCTTAATTCGTTATCGGAAAATTCATGATCTTTATACTTGTTTCGTTCAAACAACATCCCCAAAATCCATTTGACTCGATTACTGGAAGTCAACGTAATGACACGTTTGCTGAATTTTTTAGCTTCTAAATCGACATCGGTATTTGGATCGTCCAAGTTGTCATAGAACAAACTCCAAATATTCTTTTCTTCAATTGAATAATTAGGAATGGCAAACACGAAATCGTCACTCTCAATAACCACCAAATCCTTACTATTAATCGTCCCATCAATGGTTAACGTCACATTATTCTTCCAACTGAAAACAAACCCAGAGTTTTTACCCACTAATTCATGCGGATCTCTTCCACTCTTCATATGTAAACACAATTCGTTAGAAATGTTGAATCGAACACGTCCATGCAAGATCATCGGCAATTTATCCCACCATCCAATTGGACTATCATCAATAGCCGGCTTACTGAAATTGGAGAACGCCATACCCATAGCGGTAAATGCAGGTTGATAAGCTTTACACCAACTGATGGAACATGCACGATCAGTGTTGATGTCACACTGGATATCAGCAGCAAACTTCACCGGCTGTAATGTTCTTGGAATGTACACCGAATAGAAATTATCAGCTTTACCGTTGTCTGGAACTGCTGGTGAAATTGGAACATAAATATATCTTAATTCTTCCTGACGAGTGAATAATTTTTCATTAATGACCAAATTCGTCTTCAAATGAACAGTTGGTTTCGATGGATCAGAACTTCGTGGGAAGGAAGCAACAGGTAATGGGTAATCCTTCAAAATCATGTAGAATTTGCTGGCTTTTAATTCAATGTAAAGTGGACACATGATGGAATAGGTTAATTTAGGTTGATGTTTAGCATAATCATACAAAAACTGATCAATGTCTTTGAGCTTAGATTTATCCAATGTTAAGTCGACATCACGTAAAATGGCTCCAGCTAATGGTGCTCCATAATTGAAATCGACAATATCGAAGTTCTTCTTCATCACGTCACTCACATTATTAGGACCCCATATACTTTCGGATCTTTCCTTCCATAACCTGATTTTCGTGGCTTTGAAGATTTTGAACTTTCTCGTCCAAGAAGCACTGAAATTTTTATAAAGACGTTGTCTGGCATCTTCAATTCTCTGTTCAGCTTCACTCAAAGTGTATCTAGGTTTGTCGGAATCCATTCCATTTTCATCATATTCTTCACTGATAGTTTGATCAAGTTGGTCAGGTTTTCTCGGCCTCTTGAAAATTTTGTCTTTAATCAAACTCGTACCGGAATGAACAAGATTATCCGGTGAAACACTTCTCAATGGAGATTGAACTCTTGTCATAATGGAATTGGTTCTACCTCGTACACCAGAACCGGATCTACCACGTCTTTTTTCTGAAGCAGGATCTTCACCAGATCCAGCTGTAGGGGCTGGTACATCGGACAACTGGATTCTATTCTCAATATCATTATCTTCAGATTCCTCTCTAATCTGTTGTGCTCTCTTTTCAAACTCTTTCCATTTTCTTAATCTTTCCTTCTGTTCTATTTTCCCTATTTCAAAAATCATAGCTAATTCATTTTCAAATGGATCGCCTTCCAATTCCAAACCTAAAACTTGGGTTTTGATATTGAGATGAGGGAAAATAATTGGTGCTCTTTCTTTAGGGAAAAGACGTTCAAATTCATCAATCCCCCAGTTGAAATACTTGAAATTGGATTTAAGTTGTTTGATGGTTTTGAAAAATGTGATAAAGTTATCAATAACCGTATAAAATTTGAATCGATTAGGGACACTAATTCTGATGGATCTAGTACAAATGGCGAAAGAACTATCGTGAATAGATTTGACAAAATCAATACCGAATTTTGGTTCTTTAATGATTAACAATCTTGCCCATAATTGAGTACCTGGATCAATGACGTACAAACGGACGTTTTTGATATCGACTGATTTCAACACAAACACATTCTTCAATTTCGCAGTATCGACTTCAACCATGACATCAACTTTACGAGGTAATCTAATCACGATGGCCACGGAATCTAAATTGACATCAAGTTTAAATTTCTTCTTCTTGGATTTGGTGAGTTGTTTAAATTGTTCTTTCGAATAATTACTTTCAATTGTTGGTTTAAATCTTCCCATTAAGGTTTTGACATAGAAGAAACACCATAATAAAAACATATCCACTCTACTTTCAATCTCCGGTATTGTCAACGTCAATTTGTTTGGATCTCTTTCATCTCCAGCTCTATTTTTGGGGTTGTTATTAGCAGATGAGTTAGATATCACAATTTCTGGGATAGCCAAGACGTTTTTGATTCTATTGGTGTTTGAGTTATCTTCATCAGCATCACCTTCACCTTCAATTTCTGTAGTAGATTCCACAGTATTAATACTGGATAAATCACTCATATCCGAATCAGAGTTATTCTGCACTTCAGTAACTTTGTCAAAATCTTGCATATACTCAGCAGAATATTCACTCAACGTGAATACTTGTAATGAAGTAACTCTAGTTTCGAAAAACTCTTTTGCTAATTTGTAGTTGACGGTAATGTTGTTAATTTTCAACGATATTCCTCTTCTGAAATCAGCCAAATCTATTTCTTTACCCAAGTTCTCATCGTACATCTTATGAGATGGTAACCCTTCTTTACAAACCATATCAAATAAAATGTTGGACACATCAAGCTTGACTGATGATACAAAATGTGGCAAGAGTTTGAACAATTCTTTAAACTGTGGTTGGGTTTTCAAAACGGCAGATGATGTACCTGGGGTTGATGCTAATGATGGGATTTGTGGGACTTCTCGTGGAGCAAAAATAGGGATCTCCTCATTGGTAGCTCTCCATTTTTCATATTCTTTGTTAAACAGGATGATTTGTCGGTTTCTGAATTGTCTGACAATATGGAAGATTAAATCATTGACTGATTTCAATTCAAGACTTTTACTGGCAAATTTGATCGCCACATTTTTATCAGTAATATTGTAAGCCGCAAGTAAATTGACTTTGATGAAATGAAATTTATTACCCTCGGCTTCACATTTAAGATTTTTCAATTTGAACAATGTATTGAATGAAGATTTCTTTTTGGCCAATTTATTTTCATGTTTGAAAAGTCTAGTGAAAAATTTGAATGCAAGTTCCAGGATCGACACCGTCACCGTGACATTTGATTTGGAGTATCGGTTGAATTTGGCATCTTGATCTTTATTGACTGATGGGATATGAATATTGACTCTGGTGTTTACCACCACCAACCTACTCGATATAGCCCTTAACAATGACGAAGCAATATCCAATTTTTTGAAAAACTCTTCCTTTTTATGCACCCCTGCCGCTTGTCGTACAACATTCATTCTTTTCTTTATCATTTTATCTCTCATGATTCCAACCACAATATCTAATTGGTCATAGTAAAGGTCAATTATCGCATTGGTCAATGTGAGATTGAAATCGAAATTAATAGTATCAAACGAGTTTTTATCGTGATTAAGCAAAGCTTGTGAAACTTTCAAAAATTCCAATGGACATACTTCATAATAGAAAGTCCCGGAAGGTAATTCAAAACATTGGGTGCCAATGTGGTAAAATTTGAATGATGTAAGGTATAATGATAATTTCAAATTTTGTACTTCATCGTCTTTCTCCACTTTATCCAAATTCAAGACAAAGTTAGATAAATTTGCTGATAATTGGTCATGAGATAATGTGAAATCTTCTAATCTAATCTCTGTCGTGTTGTAGACTTGCATCACCTCGACTAATAAATTCTTGTATTTGATAATATCTACCATAGGCTTTTGCTGTGGAGTGTCGTCATTATCTTCTCCGGTGGTACTAACTTGAGTGACTTTTTCCTTTTTAGGTTTTTTGAAATACTCCAATGGAATATTCAATCTACCAATGGATAAAGCATTTTTGAAGTCCGATAAGTGAACAAAAATGGTGTTTGCTTCTTTAAACATACCACATGAAGCAATGGTTTGACAATTGATGAAAAATTCAATGTTTCTAAATAAACTCACCTTTT
>JAKTXQ010000140.1:0-28202 GCA_030582995.1 Candida maltosa
TTGTTTAGTTTCGTATTATCATTCAACTTCTGTCTCTAATATTTGGGTTTGTTGCTTGTTGAGAAATTTGTTGATGGAAAGGAGATTTTTTTTTTCTTCTTCTTCTTCTTCTCTGTTGGTATTTTTTTAAAAGTTCTTTCTTTGGTGTTATAATATGCTGGTGATGGAATTGATAAGTGGTCTAGCTTACTACTTGTTGATACTTATTTGTATATTCACCTTTTTATCAATCGTTTAATCTTCCTCCTTTCTTCACTAAAAAATAACCTAATCTTTCATATAGCCATGACTTTGACGTCGCTAATGACCATGCAATTTTGAAATACCGGTTATTAGTACACGACCTTCCAACGCGAACTAAAAAATACAAAATTCAAAAAAAGAAATCTGAAACTTTTTGATCAATTCCCATTCTTTCAACCACCACCACCACCACAACTACAGATATATTCACGATGGGTGCTAATTCAAGTATACTTAATGGTTTTATGGAAGATACCAACTTCAGCATTGAAGAAATCGACCGTATGCGTAAAAGATTCATGAAATTAGATAAAGACGGTTCGGGACAAATCGATAAGCAAGAGTTTTTATCTATACCAGGGATAAGTTCAAACCCGTTGGCTATGAGATTAATGGATGTTTTTGATAAAGATGGTGATGGTTCTATAGATTTTGAAGAATTTATTACTGGGTTATCTGCATTTTCTGGTAAATCAGACAGTTCAAACAAATTACGATTTGCATTTAATATTTACGATATCGATAGAGACGGGTATATCGGTAATGGTGAATTATTCATAGTGATGAAGATGATGGTTGGGAAAAACTTGCAGGATGAAGAGTTACAACAAATTGTCGATAAAACAATCATGGAAGCTGATAAAGATGGTGATGGGAAATTGAATTTTGAAGAGTTTAGAAATGCGGTGAATACTGACTCCATAGCAAACACTTTGACATTGAACATGTTTTAAAAGGACATCAGATTTTATAGTTCTAAAAATACATAAATAATGACATTTTTGGCTGAAAAAAAAAATTTAGAAAATTAGAAAATTTTTTTGAGATTTAGATCTTTCTTCTCTTTGCATTAACTACTACATGGAATTGTTTGATACCAAGTTACAATCTCTACTTGATTGGATTAAAAACACTCAAGATGAAAAGAAACCATCTACTCATTCATTCATATCTCCCAAAATTGTCGTTAAAGATGTTAAAGCATCTGGTAGAGGTTTGTACGCTGTGGATCAATTAAAGAAATCAGAATTAATTTTAAACATCCCTCACTCATTCTTGTTGAATTTCACTACCGTCATGGCTCATATCGCCAAGTATAATAAAATGTCCATTGATCTGCATGTTTATGTGCCGTTCGAAACGAAAGAAGACAAATTTACCAAAATTTATTCTCAATTAACACGTGAAGAGATCCTTGAATTATCATCGTTCCAGTTATTATCCATATACCTAACATTCGAGAAACAGAGAGGCGATAACTCATTTTGGAAACCTTTCTTGGATATGTTACCTTCGATGTCGGATTTCGAATTCATGCCTATCCATTGGTCAGAAGATTTACGAAAATTGGCACCTACATCGACTCAAAAAACTAACCAGAAAGTATGTCAACGATTTGAAAGTGATTATCAGATCATCACTCAATTGATCCAATCCAAAACTGACGAGAATGTTGAAGATTTACTCCCCAAACAGGATGTATTATTATCGTGGATATGTATTAATTCTCGTTGTCTTTACATGAATCTTCCAACAAGTAAAAACACGGCAGATAATTTCACCATGGCTCCATATGTTGATTTCATGAATCATTCCTGTGATGACCATTGTACGTTGAAAATCGACGGTAAGGGGTTCCAAGTCCTGACTACTTCAAAGTATAATGTCGACGATCAGATTTTCTTAAGTTATGGTCCTCATTGTAATGATTTTTTATTATGTGAATATGGGTTCATTATTCCAGATAATAAATGGAACGATTTAGATATAAGTGAGTACATAACCCCGTTGTTTACACAAGAACAAACAGATTTTTTGAAATCGTATGATTATTATGATAATTATACCACCACGAAAGATGATGTGTCGTTCAGAACACAAGTTGCATTGGCTACCTTACAAGAAAAGGATCCTCAAAATTCTAGGAAATTATCTGCATTGATTAATGGATACAATGATGGAGAAGTTTTCGAAAAACATTCCAATGTGTTATTACTGACGATTTTAAAGAAAATTATCCATGAATGTGAAGCTCGTCAACGTTTGGAGTTTTCGGATGATCCAATTAAGAAAATCATTGGTGCATTATATCATGACAGATTAGTTATTGCTAAAAATGTCCTATTAAAAACTATACAAGATGATGATGACGACGGTCTATGATTGTAATAACGATTCAGCAGCGGCTTGATCAATGCCTCTGTCGATGGATAATTTCGATTTAATCAAGTTCGTTAGTAAGCTATTTACCGGTGTTCTAAACTCATGCTGACGACCAAGGAATGAAATGTATCCATTGATATTTTCAATCTCGGTTTGTCGTAAATTTCTTACGTCTTGTCTCATGGAACTGCTATTTCGTTTGGTTAAATTAGCAACGTCTATAATTTTTTCCACTAATCTATCGGTGTTTAAAAATTGTGCATTTTTCTCCAAAACAGGGTATTCTTTAATCAACACTAGTAATGCTTCGTTAATAATAGATCTCCATATATAGAGTGTATCCTCTCCATAAAATAGTTCTCCGTTTTTACAATCAAATAACGAAGTCAATGCATTTATACAACAATTGACCAATAATTTTTCAATTTGCATCAATAAAAATTCATTATACTCGTAATATTTCGCATTCAATGGTTTAATCTCCAATAATTGTTGGATCATATCTGGTATTTGTTCCGGTTCTTGAGAACTCGAAATGGCAATTTGTCCCGTCGCCACATGATGAACCACCCCTTCTTGTTTATATGCACCATGAGTCGTAATTGCTTCAAATATCTTTGGTCTGAATTGTGGTTCGGTCCAATATCTATTCTTCAAAGTGTTTGCAATCCCCATTCCATTTTGTAGGAATAATATATTTGTAGATGATGTGATATGCTTGATATATGGTTCGATTGCGGTTTCCGTTTGGTACGTTTTTGTAGCCACGATCAAATTTTCAATTATCCCTGTCACGTCATTTGGTTTCTGTGCTTCCACTTCGACGAATTTAGTCGATATTTGGTCATTTATCGTTCGCGATAGTTTGATCTGATGATTCGTGGATGGTTTTGTAGTTGAATCTGGTCTAAGTAACATTATTGGTCGTAAGAGTGGTGGGAACTCATGTTTCATATCAAAAGCAATGATCGAACCAATCGACCCAGCTCCCAATATATGAACTTTTGATACCGATGCCATTGTCTAGTTAAGTCAAGAAAAAGAGACAAATTTTTTCTTTTTGCTTTTTTTGAGAATTTAATTTTTGTTTTTCCTTTTTTGCTGAACTCCACACAAACTAAGACATGCTTATCGTTGGATTAACTGGAGGTATAGCATGTGGGAAATCCACAGTATCGAAAGAGTTGAAAGAGAAATATCACTTAACCGTGGTTGATGCAGATTTAATCGCACGAGAAGTTGTATATCCAAACAAACCAGCATTCAAGAAAATCGTATCTACATTCAGTAAAGATGTTCCTGATTTGATTGACGAAAATGGGAACTTGAATCGTGCCGCTTTGGGCCAGGCTGTTTTTGGGAATAAGGAAAGATTACAAAAATTGAACTCAATCGTCCATCCAGCTGTTAAATGGGAGATTTTCAAACAACTTACATTGGCGTATTTATCGTTCAAGAGATTGGTGATTTTGGATGTCCCGTTGTTGTTTGAAAGTGGATTGAATTTGGTATGTGGGTTAATTGTCACTGTTTCTTGTGATGAACAGATTCAAATTGAAAGATTATTATTGAGAAATCCGGAATTGACTGAAGAAGATGCAAAGAAAAGAATCAGTAGTCAAATGTCGAATACTGAACGAAATTACCGTTCAGATATCGTGCTTGATAATTCTGGAGATTTGCAAAGTTTACATGATTCGATAAAATCGTTAACCCATGAAATTAAACCAAATATTATTTGGTATTTGTTTGATTTATTCCCACCATTTGGATTATTCTCTGCCTTATTTACATTCACTATTAGAGCTGCAGCAGAGAAGTTTAGTTGTAGCAAACGAGAAAAATCAGATTAATAAAAGAAGAAGAATATACATAAAATCTATTATTGACTTTGACGTACACCACTAACAATATCATCAACCCTTAACAACAAACAAGCACTCTCTATAGCAGTTTTGATCGATTGCTGTTTGATAACTTCTGGTTCCCAAATACCGTATTCTTTCATGTCAACAACTTTACCATTATCACCATCAATACCGTAAGTGAAATTACCTTGAGCTTGTTTGGCTCTTAATTGAGACAACACTTTGATTGGGTTACCACCACAGTTTTGGATCAAAGTTCTTGGGATAACTTCAAAAGCATCAGCAACAGCTTGGTATGGGTATTGTTCAATTCCTTCAATGGTTTTAGCTTTTTCGGATAATCTGACACTACAAGCCATTTCCGTAGCACCACCACCTGGTGATAAACTTGGTTCAAACATCACATTTCTAGTAACAGCCATAGCATCATGTAAATTTCTTTCAATTTCATTAAGAATATCTTTAGAAGCACCTCGCAATACAACCGTACATGCTTGAGGGTTTTCACATTTGGTTAAGTAAGTGAAATATTCATCACCAATCAATTCAACTTTGAATTCGCCACATTTGGTACCGATATCTGATTCTTTCAAATCTTCAACTCTATTCACGATGGTGGCACCAGTAGCTCTGGCAATTCTATTATTATCTGATTTTTTAACTCTTCTCAATGCAGAAGCACCACCTTTCAACAAATAATGTTGTGCTAAATCACTGACACCTTTTTCAGTAATGACTAAATCTGGTTTGAATTCCAAAATTTGATCACATAATATTTTAACTTGTTCTTCTTCAATTTGTAATATTCTATTCCAATCTTCTTCTTTAGTGATTTCTATATTGGTTTGAGATTCCCCCTTTTTATATTCCAACGGACAATCCAACAAGATAATTCTTGGATTTTCGATATTTCTCTTCATTTTAGGATGAACAACATCTTTATTAAGCAAAATCCCGTCCAACACTTCACTATCGGTGACTTCGCCACCTGGGATTTTTTCAATACGAACATATCTCTTCACATCAATTTCTTTATAATCTCCCTTTTCAATCATAACAGTTCTGACGGCTTTTAATGATAACTCACACATTTTGGTTGACCATTTGTTAACGTATTTAGTTCCAATGGAAGCTTTAATCAACTTCAACATGGCTTCATCGTTATAGATATCAACTGGAGTAGACACCTCATGAATGATTTCCAATGCATCTTTCAAAGCTTGTTTCAAAGCTTGGATAATGATAACTGGATGGATGTTTTTTTCAATGTATGGGAAAGTTTGGGCTAAAATCTCACCTGCTAAAATAATCACGGTGGTGGTTCCATCTCCGACTTCTTCATCTTGAGTTCTAGATAATTCAATCATTGATTTAGCAGCTGGATGAGACACGTCGATTTCTCTCAAAATCGCATGACCATCGTTGGTCAACACGATCCCACCCATTGGATCCAATAACATTTTCAACATGGCTTTTGGACCTAAACATGTTCTAATGATATCGGCCACGGCTTTGGCGGCAGTGATGTTGGCCACTTGGGCTTGTCTTCCTTGTTGTCTCGTGGTGGACGTATTCAAATAAACAACTGGAGCTTGCATTGTTGATCAATTGAAGAGAAAGTTGAGTTGAGAGTTTTGATATTCACATTGCAAAATTTTTTTTTCTTCCTTCTTCTTGACCTTCGATTGATTTCTTCCACCAAAAAAAAAGATTTGTTCAAATTACACGAACTTTTTTTTCTCTTTCTAAACAAGACAACACCAACAGTTATGGATGTTGATTATATAAATTCCAATTTCACAACGTTGGATGATTTATCATCTGTTCATGAAAAACTAACTGAACTACAAAATTTACAATTGGAAATTAAAAACTTATCAGAATCAAAAGTCAATGATACTGATGCTTCAGAACACTTGTCCACAACAACAACAACACCCGAAAAGAAAACTTATAAAATAAACCAAGAGAAATTGGATAATGCCATTGATGAGTTGATTTATGATGTTGGATTGTTGTCGGATATTCCTGACGATCAAGTTATTTCAGTCATGGATCATTTAATTGAAAAACATGGTCAATTGCCAGTATTGATTGATTTAAAAGGACAGTTTGAAACAAAACTTGACACGATTAAGACAATTCAGATGTTGGAAAAATCGAAACGTATTGATGAAGAATTGAATCGAGATTTATCATTGAGTGAATTGAAAGAAATATCTCAAGAAATTGCATCTGACGATTGTGAAGAATTGACGATTAAATTGAATGCCATTTTTGATTCTCGTAAACAACAATTAGAATCTGATTTCAAGCACACTTTGAAAGAAAATAAATGGTTGAGTAATGACAGTATCCCCAATCTGGCATTGACGTTGATTGGTAAACAATTCACTGATTTAATTATATTACAATCAATAATTTCCATTCCAAAATATCCTGAATCATGGTGGGGTTTAGATTTATTATTAGAACCATTTGTGACAAGATTTAACTATCACTTCAGTTCTTCAAATAAAGACACTAACAAGTTATCGAAACCAGAATGGGCATTTGATTATCTTGAAACTTTCTTACTGGACAATTTACCATTATTGGGTCTTATTGTGGATGATGTGTTTAAATCCATTGATAAAATCGGTACTTATGAAATAATTACGTGCTTGCTAATCCCGGTACGTAAAAAAGTGGAAAAAATGATTGAACAAATCAATAGCCGAGTCACCAACGATCAAGAAGGGAAATTGGTTGAGAAAAACGGCAGGTTGTTATCGCATTTAATTTTCGAATTATCATCTTTCGATCAACGAATCAAAGAAAAATATAAATATAATCCATATATTGTGCAATTTGATGAAGTGCCATCGGAAAAATGGTTAGGTATAACTAGTGATATTTTATTAAATGATTCAAACCATGCCGTGAAAAATTGGTTAGATTTTGAAAACCAATTAGCAGCGAAAAGATTCCAAAATGAAATCATTCAAAGTAAAGATGCGTTCAAAATTGACTACGATTATCAAGGGAATTCATCTGATCAGGATCATCGTCAAATTATCAACTACCATATACTAAAACCAACTTACTCTGCTTATGGATTAGTGAAATTAATTGATAATTTGAATTCTCATTTTCAAACATTAAGTATTGTTAAATTCCAATTACAATACGTATCTCGAATCCAAATGACAATAATCGATAAATATTTCGACGTGCTTAACAATCGATACAAATTATTCAATGATAAGTATAGTTTGAAAAGCATGTTGAACATGTTACCTGGCTCTTTTGCAAATGAAACAAAAACCCCAAATTCCGTTGATTTACAGGATAGTTTAATGATGTTGACGGAGATTTACTGTTCAAGTAAGTTTATCAATAATGCATTGGAAAATTGGAGTGACCAATTGATATTCATTCAATTATGGACTACATATACTGGATTATTAACCCTGGATCCATTGGAAGATAAGAGTATATTTGATGCATCAGTGAAACATTATGATGAATTGATTAATAAAGTGATTAAAAGTTATGAAGACTTTTTCCGAATTGAAATTAAACGATTATTGAAAACATATGTCAACACAAGCATATGGGAATTAGAAACCAATAACAAAGACGATGATGGTTTGGAGCCAAGTACGCATTTAGGACAATTGGTGGGGAAATTGCCGGAATATTTGGAAACATTATCCAAAAGTTTATCAAATTTGGATTACTTTATGATTTCCGATAAAGTGGTGTCGATATTATGTGATATTTTATTTGAATACGTGTTGACGAATAATGAATTCAATCGAGCTGGGGTTAATCAGTTGATTGCTGATTTTGAATACATGGTTAAATCATTACAGTATCCATTACATTTCAATACTGATGAAGGAGCTGAATATTCGAATGATCATAATGATAAGTATCTTAAAATTGTTCAAGCATTGGATTTAATGGATTCAATTGACCCACTGGTGATTAGAGAGTACAAGAGGAAACTGGATAAATTGGATGCTAAATTCATTGAAGATGTGAGAACAAAGTATACCCATCGTTTGAAAGAATTGAATAATTACGACATCAACAATCTATTAATTCGTATTGAATAATCAACAACGCGTCTATACATAATAATGTACAGGTTATGTGTATCGACAACAATGTAGAAAAAACATTTCCACAAAGACTTCATTGTGATACTTTCCTATTTCATCGTAAACATAAACTGATGATGATAATTGTGCAATTTCCCAATTTGGGTTAAACGCGCGGCGTCGCCTTATTTTTCATTTGTTTTGATTTTTGATTTATCCAGGGAAAATTTTTTTTACTCACAAAAAAGGGGAGGGAACCAATCGTAATTCCAAATGATTCACATCCTTCTTTTTTAGTCAACAATAATACCATCATGTCATTAGTTAGAAAAAGAGTATGTAAACTAAAACAAATCATCAATACATCACAGTGACTAACATACATCATAGAAATTAATTGAAGAAGAAACACCAAACAAAAAACAAGCGCAAGCAACAACAACAACAACGTCAACCCACATCATTGCGCGTCTCTACACCACTAAAGAAACAGGATCTAATCTCGACATCCCGCGAAAACCAGTCATATATATCGGTCGAAGCAGTTCATGCGACGTGAGGATCGATGGAATTGACGTTTCTTCCAAACACTGCAAATTAAACCTTATCCAGACAACCGACACGGGGAATGCGTATTTTAGTATCACGGACGTGAGTTCGAACGGACTCAAGATCAATGACGAGTACTTGGGTAAAGGATCCTCGCTGATTTTGAAAACAGGGGATATCGTCACGTTTGCCAAAACTGGCGGGAAGTTTATTTTCAGATATGTCAAAGATGAAAAGGAAAAGAAGAAAAAGGAGGGGGGAGTTAAGTCGTTTTTCGATGATTATATACTTGGACGACAATTGGGATCGGGCCATTATGCGGTGGTTAAAGAAGCTAAGGATAAGAAGACGGGTGGGACGGTTGCGGTGAAGATTTTCCATCCGAATAAAACAGGGTCAACGAGTAGTAGTAGGACGGAGGAGATGAAGTTGAAACAAGAGATGGAGTTGTTGTTGAGTATCAATCATCCAAATATTGTGAAATTTGTGGGTCATTATATTGAACCGATTAATGATCATTCGGTGAATACGTATTTGGTGTTGGAGAAGATGAATAGTGGGGAATTGTTCCAACGTATTATTAATAAATCTAAATTACGAGTTGATGAAACGAAAGCCTTTTTTAGACAAATTTTATCTGGGTTGCAATATTTACATGAACATGATATCATTCATCGAGATATCAAACCGGAAAATATCTTATTGGATATTACTCCAAAAACAGATAAATTTCAGAAATCTACTGGTCCATGGGATGATAATGAATATGATGTGCGAGTTAAGATTGCTGATTTTGGGTTAGCTAAATTTATTGGGGAATTGAAATTCACCAATACATTATGTGGAACACCAGCGTATGTTGCACCGGAAATCTTGAAAAATGATTCTCGGAAGTATACCACGAAAGTTGATTTATGGTCTCTGGGAGTGTTATTGTATGTTTGTTTATGTGGATTCCCACCTTTCAGTGATGAATTGGGACCTCCAAATATGAGAGAACAAATATTACAAGGTCAATATGCATTTTATTCACCATATTGGGATGAAATTAGTGATGTGGTGCTAGATTTAATAAGTAATTTATTGGTGGTTAATCCAAGTGAACGATTCAATGTTGAACAAACATTAAATCATTTCTGGTTTAATGAAAAGGAACCGGAAAAGGATGAATTGCCAAGTGAAGAAAGTCAATTTGCTGAAGATTCTTACGGTAGTTCAAGTCAACCATCACAATTAAAACGTCTAATGTTGAGATCAAATACTCAACCAATGACGTTGAAAGAACAATACGTTTCCCTGTTAAATGTCGCCACAAGCAGCTAGTTCTATATACATTAAATCATTTTACTATGTACTAAATTTATATCTTTAATTCTGGTATTGAAAAACGTGGATAACATCGATTCATTATACGCAATCGTCTGTTTGATACTATCAGGAATATCTTTTTTCAGTTTCAGTTTCTCAATCTGACTCTTCAACTGAATAATCTTACTCAACACATTATTCGCCAACTTCCAATTCTTCATCACAATATAACAATCAAACAACCCAATCTGACACGTAAGATCACTATTCAACTCAATCCCCAATTTAAACCATTCAACCGCCAACCCATAATTATTAAACACATTCATTTCCAAAAACCCCAAACTCTGTAAACTCTCTTTCAACCCCTTTGCCGCCGCAATCTCCCAATGATACTTACTAACCTTCGGATTCACATCAACATACATCTGTCCAAGATAATAATGACTCTTCACCGTCGAATCGTTCAAATCACCACCCAGGACCCCAATACATTTCTCGAAATAAAACTTCGCCAATTCCAAATCCGGCAATGTCAAGAATGTGAAATAATAATATCCTAAATTGAAATAAACATGGACAGATAACTCACTATTTGGTTCTAAACCAAGGAACGATTCCCAATACTCGAGGGCTTTCGTATATGCTTTATTCTCCCATGCCAAATCACCCGCCATTTTGAACACTAATGGATGGTTCAAATCGGTTAATTCTCGAATTAGTTTATTCGCATGTTTGAAATCGTCCATGGGTACATTAGTACGATTCTTGATGGTTTCGAAAGCGAGAAGGGTTATGGCGTCAAGATGTCCCATTTCGGCAGATTGTTCAATGAGTTCGTTCTCCAAGTTGATCAAGTTTTTGTTATGTGAGTTTGTGACTTTTCGGATCGTGGATAAGAGGTGTTTGAAGTCCATTAGGTCTTGTGCTTGGACGTATTTCGGGATGGTTATTTTCAGTGGGGTGAGGAGGTTGGTGTAGATGGTGTCTAATACGGGAAGCATTTTTTTGTAGGTTAAGCGGGCATTGTTGTCGAAGAGGATTCTGTTGATTGTTCGTTTTGGTGGGAGGAGGGAGAGAAGGGTTGGTGTTGTGGTTGTGGTTGTGCTGGTGTATCGTAGTTGTCGAATCATCATGATGGTTTGTTGATGGTGTAGTGTGAAAAACTTTTTTTTTTCTTTTTGGTGATGAAAATAAATAAACTGCGAAATTTATGTGTATTAAATGATTACTTTTTATATTATTATTATGTATTTTGAAAATAGTAAAACAACGTTTCGTATAAAGTAGAATTGAAATGAAATGAAAGAAGAAAATGAAAAATGCAAACTCTATAAAATATCACTTTTTTTGCTTTTTGTTTGACTTTTTTTAGTTACCGAAATCAATAAAACTATCCAAGTTATGACCATTAGAACCATTTCCATTATTATTGTTGTTGTTGTTATTATTATTACCACCAAACTCTTCAAAATCTCCGAAATTACTAAACTCATCAATATTATTATTATTATTATTCGTGACAGTGTTCATATTATTATTAGTAAACGTTAATGTATCAGTAATCGTACCTTCCATAGACGTTGATTTCACATGAGTATAACTTTCATTATTTTCGAAAATTATATTATCGGAGAATAATATAGCTTCAACAGGTGAAGTTTCAGTAGTATTGAATCTAGTAATCCCTGCAAACAACGAATCTTCAGCAGCACCATTCACCTGACTATTAACATTGTTGTTGTTATTGTTACTGGTGAATTTCTTTAATGATTGTGGAGAATTGGAGATTTCAGATTCATAAAATTGATTATTTGCAGAAGTCATAGAAAATGGTGATTCATTGAAATTTGTATTCCCGGTAGTTATAGTTGATGTGGAATTACTATTGTTATTATGAGTTGGAATGGATTGGAATTGTTGTGGAGTGAATGTACTTGGGGTAGCTATTGATTGATCAAAGATAGATTGTAAATCATTATTATTGTTATTGTTAGGAGTTATGTCATTGAATTGAAGGTCTAATTGGTTTGTATTAATTGTATTAGTTGGAATGGAGGCGGGTTGTTGTTGTAATTGTAATTGTTGTTGTTGGTTTTGTTGATATTGCATGATGAATTGAGATAAATATTGTAAATTTTCCGTAGAACCAACTAAAACATGAGGAATTGAATCAATAGCTATAGAATTTTCCAAATCGATTTTTGTATAAGCTTGACTCACTTGTTGACCTTCACTGAAATCATCACAAATGGACCATTGATTAGGAGTAGCATTATTTGAGTCATTAAAAAAGTAAACGGAGAATCTTGGTTGGAAACATAAATTCAATCTGATTTCACTAGAATTATCATCCATGTTGTTGTTGTTGGTTGATGGTGGATAATTATTTTTAAATATGGAACATTTACTGATGGAGTTTAAAGGATAGAAAATTCTAAATAGAATTTTACTATTATTTGAAATGGCAGAAAAGAAATAATTCAATTCATTATTTCGTTTACTTAAAATAATAAGTAAATCGACATTTTCCATGACTTTATTAATGATGAATGGTGATAAATTGATAAGTTGAGATTTTAATAATAATTCATTATGAAACCCAGTTTTAATTCTTTGCCATGAACCAACTGATAAAGAAGAACAGTTTATGAAACAATATTTATCATTAAGTTCAATAGGAAGACGTAGACTGTTTGTAGTGAATAATTTTCTTCCAAAATCGTTACTTGTTGTTGTGGTCGTTGAACCAGATTGTTGTTTTAATTGTTGACGTTCGAATTTTCTTTGTTTTGCTCTTCTATTTTGAAACCAAATTCTAACTGCTTTTTCATTCATCATGGATTTTTCACTTATATATTTTCTATGTTCAGGAGTTGGATTTGGATTTTTTTCAAATTCATTAATTAAGAATTCTAAAGCCTCACCAGTTGCTCTTATTCTTTTTTGAGTAGTAGTATTACCATTTGTAGTATGATGTTGATGGATATTTGGTGATAAATATTCGTCGGGACTCATATCTCTAATGTTTATTTATATTTATAGTTATTTGGTGGGAGATCTTGAGTTTGAGTTGTGTGTATGTGTTTCCGGTTCAGGAGATTTTATTGAAAATTTTTTTGTTTCTTTTTTGGCAAAATTTGAACAATGTCGCTTTTTAGAAAGAAAAAGTTTAAAAGGTTAAAAGAAATGTCTTTTTAGGATTATGTAAATAAACGTGATTGATGAAAAAAAATATTTTGGGGGATTAAATGAATCTTCCTTTTTGATATTAAATAATAATAGTAAGAATATAAATAAATAAATAAGGGATGAAGGAAGAAAGGAAGAAAGGAATTAGTTAAATTTGAATATCGCTCTTGGCAGATAAGAATGAAGTAGATTATTAGTAGTTGATGATGATTACAAAGAGAAAGAGAATGAAAGAGATTTTTATAAAATCTTTCAAAAATAAAAATAAAGAAATAAAAATTTTTTTTTGAGAATTGAAGAAATTGAAAGAACATTTTATATCAAAAATCAGATCAATCAATACAATACATATACACACGCTCTTGTTATAGTCTTTCTTTTTTATGACTTATTTTTACTATCGGGTGTATGTCGTACAGAAAGGAAAAAAAAGAAACTTTTTCTAGATTTTGTGTCATTTGTAAAAAAATAAATTTTTTTAAACTTTTAACACGTTGTACATAAAGTTTAAATTACACAAAGTTTAGATTTCTACTTGGCAATACTCAAAAAAAAATAAAATAACATTGTTTCAACCAGTTCAACTGATCAAGGGAGGTTTACTCATTTACATCTTACATGATGTTTAATAAAAAGTAATTTAACTTATGTCAATATGATGTAACACAGATCACGAAGTTCTTGTCATTAACAAGTCAGATCTGTTACAACAATGTAAACATCATTACGGAATCTATTACCTAAATAATGAAAACAAGCCAACCAACCAAAATCTAAAATTATTTGCATTAAACTAAAAAAACCAAACAAAACAGAGAGACAAAAGATATGCAACATGGTTTAAAACAAGTGTTGATGTAGTTTTGCTTATGTAACAAAAAAAACAATAAAGGAATGAAAAAAAAAAAATTTTAAGTTGAAAAGACAAATAAAAAATCCTTCCTTCCCTTTTTTTATTTACAGATAGTCCCACTGGGACTATCTGTTGTTTATAGATGTCTTACAATTGGGATAAACAAAACTAGAGAATACTATATTTAGATAATGATCACAAACTACTTTGTACTAAGGTCATATTTCACGAAGATCTAATTGCGGATAACAATCTCCAATTTCACATCTAAAAAAAAACAAACAAGAACAAAAAATTTTTTTGACAAATCGATACTGGAACATCAAAAATCTTTGTCTCTAGACTTTTAGAGAAAATCTTTTGTGGTACATTCTTCTATTATTCGCTTTTCTTGTTACTTTTATTTATTTTCTTTGTTTTGTTATTTTTGGTCCCTAAGCATATCCAGAAATGATTTTCATATTCTTTCTATTTCTTTTTCTAAAAACTAAAATATGTGAGTGATCTTCGTAACCATTGCCTTATTGTTTAGGATTTATGGAAAATGATAAAAAAAAAAGTCAAGTATTCATAAGAAAAGAGTAAGAAATCGTGACATTTAAACATCTGATTCTTATGTACTTTACATACGTAACAAATGCCTCATCTCATCTGTACATCTTGTTAATCTCAAACAAACAAAGTAAAGAAAACAAAGAAACAAAGGAACAATGAATTAAAAAAGAAAATAATAAAATATTTTTATTTCGCCTAGTTCTACCCGTTCTTTCTTTTTTCTTTTCTGTTTTATTCGTTTATCCGTGACTATGAATGTATTTCCTTATATTTTCTATTTCCTTGTTTCTTTAAGAAAAATTCGCCTTGCCTCGGGGCAAATTTCAAAATTTCTTGGAATGAATGATTCATTGTAGTTTAGAAATTTTTCACCTAGTCATGTTCATGTTGTATATGTCTTAGTTGTTGACGTTATCGGAGAAATTACAAGAGAGAAATGACCCATTCCGGTTAAACTTGTTATGATCGTTTGGTATTCCTCTTTTTTTGCTCTTAATGTAGTATGATACATATTGCATGTACATTTTTACCCGAAAGAAAAAAAAAAAAAGAGCAAACCAACCGAAGGGAGAAATATTTTTTTTTTTTTTTTGTTTCATTTGGATAAATCCGATTATGTTTATTTTCTTCTTTTAACAAGGGGTAAAAAAGAAATCTATGAATATAATATTTATCTTTATCCGTTCACGTAATGTTCTACTAATTTAAACATTGCTTTTGTCAAAAACTAAACATCTGATTCTTCAACAATCAAGGCTATGGGATATTGAAAGTTCAGTGACAGTTTAAATCAATGTCGTCAATTAACAAGCATAAGATTTAGGTTCCCCCTTCCTTCAATATTAGTCCAAATAGAAATACAAAAGAACTTTACTTGTTAATAGTGTTTTTTAGTTTTTGTTGTTGTTGTTGTAAGTAAGATTTAGTAAATGTTTGGTTGTGCATTTGCATTTTGCAGTTTGCATACAAAAAAATAAATAAATACTACATTTGCAGTAAGGCTTTCTAAAAAAAATACACTAAAACAAAAACCAAAAAAAAAACTTATCAACCAATCAGAATTGAGTATTTCTCGTTTATTCAATTTCATAATTTCACCTGATCTTAAACTTTCTCTTTCTCTCTGAAATTTCATCTGCACAAAATTAAAATGTAACTTGACTTAATTTCTACTTTTGGTAAGTTATGTAAGGATTTGCGACAAAGGGTTATTAACCATACATCCCAACTCAATAGTTCAAGTTTCTTATGATTTAACAGTAAAAAAACAACTTTCTAAACTCCTTTTGATTGACAACTAAGTTTGGTTAATCTTCTAATTATCATTACTTACAAAATTTTAAACTATTGAAAATCAATATGAAAGTATGTATGAAAAATTTTTTCATCCTTTCATAACCCTTCTTACCAATTAAAACAATGATAAGTTTAATTCATTAAAACTTTAACCTTGAACGTATCTTCTTACTTTTCATCCCTTTTTCCATTTTCTTTACTCCTCTTCTATTCCTTTTTCACAATTAACCCATAAAATCTATAAAAAGAATTAATGATTACTAATTTGATTTTTTTATACTAACCACTAAAACTTCTTTTTTTTTACATTTCCATATTTATTCTTTGGGTTATTTTTGAAATATATCTTAACGGACATACCCGGTGATATGTCTTTTAAGAAGAAGACAATGACAATTTTAACAAATATCCGGTTCCGGAAACCTAAAAAATATAAGAAAGAAAATGTGATGGTTATTGTTACAGTTGCCTTATTTCGTATGCAACTATGAACCTTATAAACAATTGATTTACACTTTATGTATTTCATATGAAAAGAGTCTTGTTTAAAGTTTTTCTTTTTGTTTTTTTATGAAAGGTTACAGAAACCAAGAAAAAAAAATTTTTTATGGTTTTGTAATTGTCGCAGCTTTAAAAAAATTTTTTTTTTTTAGCAATTACTTTTTTTTCAAGGGAAGGTTAAGTTATTAAGACTTTTTTAGAAGAACAATAAGAATTACAACGTAACTGTGCAGCTTAAAATAAACTAACCTTTCTTACTTACTTTTCTTATTACCGCCTTCTTTCTTCCCTTCTTTTCCTTTCTTTCCATCGTTTTTCTTCGTTGAAAGCATAATTACACAAATGATTTTCACAAAATAGCTACCATTCATTTTTGCTTTTTAGTGTTTTCGAGTGGGGGATATTACTTTTCTTTCTTTTGTGAAAGAACTCTCTTTGACAGTTTATACGTTGTTTTTCTTTGTTTAGTTGTTGTTTATTTCATTGTTATACATTTCTCCTTTGGGAAATTGGTAGTACGACATAAAAGACACAACATCACAAACAAAACACTTCCTTTCTTCCATATGTGTTCGTTTTTCTTGGATATCGTCTCTCTTTTTCACATTTCCTTTCAAATTACACTTTCAAAAAGAGAAAAGTTTAATGTGGTATTCCATTTTATTATATATCCGGAATAGCGTTTATCCGAACACCTAACCCTCTCCTTCTCCTTCTCAGTTCATTTCATTTTTCATCCCATGACTCAACGGATTTAGGATGACCTGACAACTAATCAAATGTATAAAACAAACGAAGAGGGTCTGGACCTGGATCTATTTGTTTTTCTTTTTTCTTTTTTCTTTTTTCTTTTTTTTTATACACACGGTATTGTTTTGTAAGATCACAATATGCAATGTCGGAGATGCGCTTTTTGTTTCCTATTTTTATGTTTTGTTCAGTTGCGCTGCATCTTCCCAAAATAAAAAAAAAAAAAAAAATACCTCAAACGAACGAACAAACGATCATGACTGCGAAAAAAAAAAAATATGGAGGATCTGGTTCTTCTGGTTCTTACTCATATTACTAATTCGGGATTGACGTAAATGTGTCGAATGATATCACTTTGAAATATGTGTCATGTTCTAGAATGATACGTATAATGTGTGTGTGTGTGATCGAATTAGGTGATGTCGTATGTTTATTAAGAAACTATTTATTTCATGGATTGAATAATCATCATCAACGAGTGTAAGTTGTCAGTGGTTTGGGAGTCACGAGGCGTTATGCAATCGGTTTTGGTCCACACTTGTACATGTGTGGTTCCTCCTTTTTTTTTTCATAAAGATCCCCCACTTCTTGAGTTACAAAGCAGTTCAATGAACCAGCTAAATATTTATTTTATTTTATGTATTAGATCGTACATATAAAATGCAAAGCCAAACAAGACATCTATGGAAATTTCAGTTCATGAGATCTTTGAATTACACAATCAACTCGTTAAGTTCGAAATCTTCAAAGAAATTCAAACAATATTTCATATCCTTATAATTCTTGTTAGAGTTGTTATTTGGATTCCAATGATTAAACTCATCCACTAGATCAATAATCAACCTTACGCTTTGAATATGTTTGATCTTGATTAAATCCTGGAACAAACTCCGGAGATTCCATGGTAATAGATTGAAAAACACATCATTGGCTAACGGTTGTGATCGATACCGAATTTTCAAATCTTGGTGATGGATTAAATTCGTTGATTCAAGGATAAATTTAACTGATTCATGGTATACTTTCTCATCGGAAAACATTCTCCCCGTGGAATTGAAATCTAGTTTATCACTTAGATCCTTGATCAAATTATAATCATTATAATATCCTAGATTATTCATCATGCAAATAATGTTTAATAATTTAGACACAAACGGAATTGGTTCCGTTTCGTAAAGTGATCGTCTGATGTTAGGATGGATGAATTGGATACCTAATGATGAATTCAACGGGATGAAACAATCATTGACATGACCGGTGAATGTCATTTTGACATTATGATCTTCGATTAATCTCTTGATTGATTCGTTTAATTGTAATGATAATTTACTATTCCATTTCAGATACTCGAATAATTCTTTAATGATTTCATTTTCCAAACTCGTGAATGCTCGAACGACTAATTTACTGTCTAAGCCAATTATGGGACCACCAAAGTTCCCATTCATGCATAAAACCCCGATTTTTTTCTTTTTGGTGTTTTTCAGAATATGGGGGTAATCTGTCAATAATCTCGCAAGGAAATTCATGGCGAAGGTACATGAGGTTCCGAAACTCACCATATAAATGAAATCACTTGATTCTAGTAGATGCATCCAATTTTTAATCAAAATCATGGATTTCTCTATTCGATCTTGCATTTTCCCTTGTCCTTCAATAGATAATGAATCAATGGTGTAATCTTCCAATGCAAAATCCGGATTATTTTCTTTTAACCAATTAATCACACTTTTAGAAGCTTTATTCACGAATCGTATTGAATTACCGGTATTCTGTCCAATAAGTGCCCGCACCATTTTATTGGGTAAGAATGAATGAACGCCAATGATGGTGATTCTCTTGATTTGTTTATTCTTCTTTTTTAGAATATTTTTGGGGGTATTTTTATATAAATGAAATTCACTTTTATATCCACATATCACATCTTCCGAAAGTATCCTAATCTTCGTCTTCCATGTCGTCTCTCGATAATTATCATCAAATAACGGATATATCTTGTCGTTGCTAGGATGTGTCGTGTTCATGGTATCAGTTGCCACTGATACCGTGCTTGATACACTATCTGTCCGATGATGACTTCCGATAATTGCATTTTCCAATACTTCAGTAGGTAGCAAAGGACGTTTGCGTGAATTATAACTAACAGGATTCCCTTCAGTCAACGTTCCAAACACGCTCAATTCGGTGTTTTTCGAATCGGACAGGTTGTGGAAAATATAATGCGATGTTTCTTTCGATGTTTCAATTGACATTCTTGCCGATTTGTATAATTCCAAATTGGAAATATTCGATCCATCTTCTTCTTCTAAATCGTCTATATTGTTGGCAGATGATCCGATAAGCCAATTCCACCATGATCCTTGTTGTTGTGATGATTGTGGGTGCTGTTGCGGTGTGGATTCTTTGGATACGTGTTGATGAAGTAATGGTGTTTCTTCAGTTGGTTCATTCTTTATGAATGTGAATATTGTCATTGTGGATTGCCACCATGTATTACTTGGAACTGCATCTTCAATATGTCGTTCAATAGTCGGTTGTTCTTGTTGTTCGTCAGTTGGTGGTTCATCATCCGGTGGGAGTTCTTCTATTTGTGGAGGATCGGTAGTAGTTGTTGACGATGATGGTTGTTCAATGATTGTTGTTGTTTGCAGACTCCAGAAAAACCATGATCTTTGTTGTACGATGATTCCATTCTGGACAGGTTGTATATCGTTCTGATCCCGTAGTATTAGTTGAGTACTATCTGAAGGTTCTAGATCTTCAGCGGGTGACTCATTCGCCATGGTGATGTGTATGTGTGAATATATTACAGTGATAAAGAAAAAAAAGAAAAACAATGATCGATTGAACCTCGTTTTTTTATTTTTCTGATTTTTCTTTCTTGTGCTTTTTTCTTTTTGTTGTGTTGCATATCAACCAACTATGACAACAACAACAAGTAACTGGGCTGAAGATATACTTAAACAATTGAATCTACGAGATGAGAAAGAACAGAAAGATTCGAAATATTTCATTGCTTTCGAACAACTATCTCAAAAATTAAGTTATCTACAACAACAACAAATACAAAATCCTCCTTCATCATCATCGTCATCATCATCTCCATCACCTTCGCTAACTTCGGAAACATTATCCAAAGGTCAACAAGATATCAATACAATGATCATGCTTAAAGAAAACCAATTACTTAAAAATGAGAATAATGATTTGATTCAAAGTTTGAATATATCCACGATTAATAATGAGAAATTGGAATTGATTATTAAAGATCATGTGTCAACTATTAAATCACTAGAGAAACAAACCACCAAACTCAAGAATAAAATTGAGGCATTACAATTGGAAGTTAAAGAAAAGAATAAGACTATTGAGTTGATCAATGATGAAGTGTTGACTAGTCAAATACAATATAATGTTTTACGAAATAAACTTGAACAATTAGAGAAGAAATAATTAATAAAAGTAACATTATATATTCTAAATTATTTTCTTATCGTAACACACATTAATACGAAAAAAATTTTAAACACGATTATTTAGAGGTGTCCAAAACGTATCTACCCAAGATTTTACCTTCTTCCATCAATTTGAAAACTTCTGGTAATTCAGATAAACCAACAATCTTGATTGGACATTTGATTAAACCTCTAGAGAAGAAATCAACGGCTTCAGCAGTATCTTGTCTGTTACCAACATAAGAACCTTTAATTTCAATAGATTTAACAACGGCATCGAAAACAGATGCAGTGACTTTAGCACCAGCTGGTAAACCAACCAAAACAACGGTACCTAATGGTCTAACATATTCAACGGATTGATCAATGGCTTTTGGAGAAACAGAGACATTAATAGCACCATGTGGACCACCATTGGTAGCTTTCTTAATAGCACCAACAATATCTTTTTCTTTGGTGAAATCAACATAAGCTTCAGCACCTAATGATTTAACAAATTGACCCTTTTCTTCACCACCGTCAATACCAACAACTCTAAAACCCATGGCAACGGCGTATTGGACAGCCAAAGAACCTAAACCACCACCAGCACCAGAAATAGCAACCCATTCACCGGCAGACAAGTCAGCAGTTTTCAAAGCTTTGTAAACAGTGACACCAGCACATAAAATTGGAGCAACGTTAGCTAAATCAGTACCAGCTGGAATTTTAGCAGCTTGAACAGCATCAGCAGTAGCGTATTGTTGGAAAGAACCATCGTGGGTGTATCCGGACAAATCAGCTTCAGGACAGTTTGGTTCAGCACCTTGTTGACAGAATTCACAGGACATACATGATCCATTCAACCATTTGATCCCGGCATAATCACCGATTTTCCAGTTCTTGACATTTTCACCCATACCGACAACGACACCAGCACCTTCGTGACCACCGACTAATGGTAATTTGGTGTCTAATGGCCAATCACCGTGCCATGCGTGTAAATCAGTGTGACAAACACCGGAGTATTTAACATGGATTAATAATTCATTGGCTTTTGGTTTTGGAACTGGGATATCTTTGTATTCTAATGGACCACCGCTTGATTCGAAAACGATAGCTTTTTGAGTTTTTGGGATTTGTTCAGACATTGTATGATAAAAATGTTTTTGCTTGATGATAAAAGAAGAAAGTTTTGGGAAATGGTTGAATTGAGGAGAAATTGAGCGTCTTTTATAGCTTGCTCGGAACACTGTCGATTCTAAAGATCTGAAAGTGGGCAGACTCACATTGTTAAACAAGTTGCTACTAACAGATGATATTTTTGGGAATCGTACATGCATCAATAACAAAAGGATATGCTCGGATTAATTTTTAAACTTTTTAGTGCGTGTATCCAGGTAAAATTACGCGGCAACTGGTGGTGGAAAAAAAAAGACTAAAAAAGCAGGTGGTGTGTTTGATCAGGAAAAAAATCCTGGAACACATCGTGACTTTTTTCGGATAAATTAACCCCATTAAATAGACTTGCTAGAACTATAGAGAATTACTCATTTGAAAGAGGGGAAGTTATCGTAAGGACATCAAACTCCGAAAAAAAGAATTATTCAGATAAGCTTACTAAAAACTCTACGTTTTGATAATGATTATTTCTTGACTTGTGTTTTTTTTTGGGGGAGAATGTAACAGTGACCCCGTTGTTATTTTATTTTTTCTTTGGTTGGTTTGTATTTGAGTCGTCCCATATCATATGATTTTCGCCTTAAAACCTTAATCTAGGTCGGTTTGCGGTATTAAAGGGAAGGAAGCTTGAATGATGAATTTTTTTGTGGAAAATCTAACTTTACTCACGTGTAAGATTTTTTGTTTGTTTGGTCACACAAAACAAAATGCATCAGATGATGTTGTTGGTTATTTAGTTCAACAAAATTAGATTTCCTTTGATTGGTATGGAATAATCCGGAATAATAGTTCCGTCTCTTTACATTGTATCGTTGTTTCATGAAACCTGTCAAACCATTCCCCTCCTTCGAGGTATTTCCTCAGCTGATTTCGGACTTTTTATCTTGGCCCAATGAATAACCTTTAAGATGACAAATTATCATTTGCAATGATGAGTAATCGATGATGAGAGTAAATGGTCCATCATTGACTTGATAGTTGCAATATGAATCTTTTTCATGAAATTTTGTAGTAAATTATCATCAAAAACAATAATCAAGTCAAAATTTGATAAGAAAGAAATAGTGGCATACAACAATCTTCGAAAATTTGACAACTTGTAGAGTATTTATACATCGTTCACTCTTGATAACCATTACAGTTGTTTTCCTATATTACTAATAATTTGCAACTCGGAAAGAAAACGAAGGGGGGCAACTTTATATTTATGACACAAAACCAATCCATCAATCGCGACAATATACAATAACATCACCATTTCTTCTACTATCCCAATGAAAATAACTATTAAAAAACCGTTGACATTCATGGTACCCTTTCAATTCATTCATGAGTGGTTCCAACGGTTCAAACACTACCAAATGTTGCGGATACGGCAAATCAGAACCTAGATGAGTTTGCAAGAATGATTCCGGCGCGTCATAAAACTGATCCGATTCGTCTCTATACTGTTTGATTTCCTCCAATGTAGGTTTATTTAAATGCAATGGTGGTTCGCATGTAAGGAACCACGCGTTTAAATTTGGGTTATGGAAATGACTTTGCCATGGTGTGGAATGACATGGAGTGATGAACCCGATAGATGGTGAATCATGTAAATAATTAATCACATCGATTACTCCTCTTTCATTGACATTCGTGAAAAATAAACCAATAGCTATGTTAACCAATATACCTAAGATAAAATATCGTGGTTGGAACTTTTCGTACCCTTTTGCGGTGAAATATAACATTATTGGCATTAATGGGTAGATGAATCGAAATTCTTTATGTTGAATTATGGAAAATCCGATAAGATATACAACCCCAGTGATTAATAATATACTCTTTTCCAATCCATATATTGTCAAAGGTAAATAAATCATCAACATCAATGGGATAGCTTGGAAGATGTAAAAATGCCATGGTGCTGTACCGTAGAATATCGATAGGTTTTTAACCACATTAAATTCCAAGAAATTATATAATGGAAATGTCAACTCTTGATAAAACCAATAATCCAATCCTGTATTCACTGTTATGATCAACGCCAACTCAACGAATGACAACACAAAGAATTTAATGGACAATCGGGTATATATCAACAACCAAATCCCTAATGGAATCCAAATGAGAATATTGGTAGGACGAATAATACAACTAGTTATCGCACACCCCAAACTCAAATACCACTGTTTGGTGATTTTTTTATTCCATGGCCAATATCTCAATGCCATCACCGTGAGCATCGTTTCCAAATTATTCAGAAACGATCTGGTTGAAACATACCAATTGAATGGATTAAACATGGACAACATGAGTGTGATCCAAGCGAGATCGTCATTTTGATAAACTTCAACGAATTTATATAGATTATATTCTCCAATTGCAGCAATCATTGCACTGATTATTTTCGGGGAAATGTAAACCAATAAACTATTCTCACCGGCTAGTTTATATCCTAATGCATAGATCAATGGATGAATCGACGATCGTAGATGTTGCTTCCATTCCCAGGTCAAATACCCATATCCGTATATGAAATGATGCGCCGGTTCCAACGCTTGGAAGAATTCATCTGCTTGGAAAAATGTCTGAATTGATAACGAATTGAGTAATCGGAATAAGAATATGAATGTGAATAGTTTCACCAGGGATAGTGATGCCATGGTTGTTCTTCAAAACAACACGAAAAAAATATTAATTATTAAAAAAATTTTGGAATCGGAAAATTAATTTTTGGTGGGTGAGATTTTTTTATCCAACCATGAGTTTAGATCAATTTATATACCATTTGGAAAGAAGTTATCTATTCCGGTCAATCGATAATATCAAACAGTCTAAAAAAGAATGTCTATCCAGTATCAAGATTTTGAATTCCATATCCAAAGATAAAACCACCACGATACCCCACATAAAAACCATTTCTGAATTCACATTAAACTATTATGATTCGATATCTAAACCTCTGTCGGTATCAGATAAACTAACATGGTTGTCGTCTAAATTTGGCGGTGGTTTTTATCCTCCAGTTATCCAATTTGACAAACTGTTAACTTCATATGATCAATTATTTGCATCTCCAACAACATTCGAAGACGACGATGAAATCCTCCAACAATTACCAACAAAATCCGCCGAATATAAACGAGTAACTGTTAATAAATGGGATAATGAAATCACCAACCTTAAAAACTTATACCAGGACATCTTACCCAATTGTTCATTTGTTTCTTCCTTTCTAGCCATTGTCGACAACGACAATGATATCCACATAATCAATAGTATATCTCCACACCACGAATCATGTCAATATAAAGTGATGTTACATTTCAATGGCGAAAGAAGAGTTGTGACGATAGACAACAAGCTCCCACTCATGACACTCAATCCTACGAGAAATTTAATTATTAAATCATATACTGACGAACAACTCTACTGGCCGGCATTGATTGAAAAATCGTATTTGAAAATAATGGGGAACGGATATATATTTAATGGGTCAAACATGGCCAATGATACATACCTACTATCTGGATGGTTACCGCAGATTATTCGTTTAGAGAATAGCAGATTACCTGATAACATGAATGAATTATGGGAATTGAAAGAAAAAGGTGAGGTAGTTTTAGGAATCGGGACAGGGACGTTAAGCAAAACATTGAGTCATACATTGAATTTGGTAACTGAACACGATTACATGATTGAACATTATAACGACAAAGATGGATCAATAACTATCAAAAATCCGTGGTTGGACCAGTCAAAACGTATCATCACGATCAGAGAATTTACGTATTTTAGATTCCTATATGTCAATTGGAAAAACGCTAACACCCCGTTTGTGCAGAATTTCATCTACCTGGTCAAGCCGTTTGTATTTCACCAACCACAATTCACCATTAGATGTATTGAAGAAACTACACAAGTATTGCTTGAAAGACATTTACCAGAAGACAAAGAAGAAGGAAACCAATGGATGGATATAAATGTTTATGATACAGAGTATAAAGCGATCACACCGACCCAGTACAAGAAATGTCAATCTGTCCAAACCAATAATCGACTCCAAATGATTACATTAAAACCAGGGATATACACCATGGTGATATCGTCCAATAAACCTGGTAAATTTACCTTATCTTCCTTTGGAGCCCTGTTTGTCAAACTGAAATATAAATACGATTTCACAGAATCAATTAACGATGAATGGAGTTTGGAAAATAATGGTGGGAACTGGGCCATGTCGACATACATCAACAATCCACAATATGATTTCGTTATTAAAGAACCAACTGATTTGGTAATTGGAATGTATGCCACGGGTCAAATCAATTTCCATGTTCTTCATAGTGAATATGAAATTGGACAGAGAATTAGGAAGTTTGATAAAACTAAATTGGATAATTATCAGAACTACAATAATCGGTTTCAACTACAAAACTATCGATTATCCCCTGGGAATTATAAACTAGTTGCGTCTGAATTCCAACGAAATCTTGGAGAGTACCTGTTGATATTAAATTCAAACAATCCTATTTCCATATCCAAAATTCCACAATCACTAGGATTGTACGTGGTGAAACATTCATTTAATTGGGATAACAACAATAGATATAAACTTTATTTCCAAACATTTAACCATAATTCTCAAGTCACTTTTAAAATCTGTTATTTTAATGGGGATTTAGATTATGAATTACAGATAAACTATCGACCAGCCGTAAGAGCATCATTGTTTAATGCAAAAACAAAACAACCGATACAAATTAATGAAAATTTTGATGATTCTTTGTTTGGTATTTTCATTGATGAATTATTAGTTGATCCAGATGAGTATATATTATTAATTGAAAGGTTTGAAATTGGTTATGGTAAATGTGAAGTTGATATTGGGTGCAATAATAAACTTGTCATATTAAACTAAGTCGTGTTAAAATGTACAATTTTTTCAATATAAATCCGAATCGTTTTTGTTGTTGTTCTTGTTGTCGGTCGCGGGTTTTCAACGTTTTGCCAGGTTGGAAATTTTAAATTTAAATTTTCCAGAGAAACAAAAAAAAAAAAACCTTTGCCTCTTTTCTTCCGTAGTTCTTAATCACCAACAACAACAAGATGAAGTATTCAATTATACTTTTTATGATCTCATTATGGTCATTGGCATTAGGTGGTCTAACAAATAAAGAATTGTTATCAACTATCAAACACAATAAGAGAAAAGTTCTTACTTTAAATGATGCAAATTTTGAAACAATATTAAATGGTAAAAGAGATTATCATTTAATTGCTTTATTAACAAGTGAAGCACCAAACATAAATTGTGTTTTATGTCGTGAAATTTCACCAGAATTCAAAATCATTGCTGATTCATGGTTTCAAGATCATCCAAGTGGGATTTCTGAAGGAGAATATATTCTTGATGGTGAAGAAGAAATTCCAATGAAAAACGTTTATTTTTTCAAATCTGAATTCATGGAATCTAAAAAATTATTCCAAATATTACAATTGCAAAATATTCCTAAAATTTTTTATTTCCCTCCTACTAAACATTTAGGACCAAACAATTTCATTAGAGAAAAGGTGGAATATCAATTCTTCCAAGGTGATCATAGAGAATTAATGAAAGCTTGGTTTACTGATATTACTGGCCACAGTTTCAATTTATATATTCCTATTAACAAAACTAGACTTGTTCTAAATGCCATTGGTGCCTTTTTATTAGTTATTTTGGTGAAAACATTTGCTAAACATATTATAACTTTCATCACTAGTAAACTCATTTGGTGTGCTGGATCCTTAATTGGAGTGTTGCTTTTCACGACGGGATACATGTTTAACCAAATTAGAGGAACACCTTATCTTATGGAACAAAATGATGGTAGAGTTGAATATTTCGCTCCAGGACAACAATCACAATATGGGGTAGAAACTCAAATCATGTCTTTTGTGTATGGAATGTTGAGTATTTTGGTGATTGTTTTGATTAAACGTGCTCCAGAAATCAAAAATTACAATGTCAATTTGGTTTTGGTTGCTATTTTGAGTACCATGATCTTTGTTATGTTCAGTTTACTTTTATCAATTTTTGGTGCTAAAGGTGTTGGTTTCCCATATAGATTTATTAATTTCTTTTAAGAAGATATTATAGCATCAATTCTTGAGTCAATTTTATCAATATTTTTCAAACAAGAATCTAACCGTTTTCGTAACTCTTTGATTTTCGTAAATTGTTCTGCTAATT
>JAKTXQ010000141.1:0-28089 GCA_030582995.1 Candida maltosa
ATTTTTTAGACCGAACATTTATTTTATTTTATTATTAACGAAAAAGAAGGTTTAACAGATATGAGGAGGGATTGTACATATATTGAAACAGACAACATGTAATATATTGCTCAGTTAAGTTGCTGTATGAGGTTACGACAACACGAACTTCAAAGTATAAAAGAAGAACTAAAAAAACAAAAAAAGGTTTTATAAAGTTTGGATGCGCGCACGATTGCCAAAAATTCGCCCCAAATTGGTCAACTTTAACCGATTCAGACATTTAAAGTTTTTTAAGAACAAAAAGGAAAATTGGAAATATTTTCAGACAAACTAAAAACTAAAAAAAAAATAAAGATGATTCTTCTTCTTCTTCTTCTCGTACATGACGCTATGAGTTCTCTCTTAACAGGATATTTATAGTCGGGAAGAAACTATGAAATCCGGCCATTAATTACATTAAAATGTATGTAGTTCTTGCGTCATTTCTTTAACCACTTGTTTCATATTGGCATAATAATTATTTTTTTGTTTCTTAGTTTTACATCTACTTTATAATTATTCTATTTTTATGCTGTGACGTCTTTGCATATCTTCTATACACCGTTTTTTATTTCTGTTTATTTCCTGATTATGATTTTGTGTGATTATAGTGAAATTAGTCTATGCGCGACTTTCAATACAGAAAAAAAAAGACGCACTTTCTTTGATTCCTTGTTTTTGTTCTATTTCCGGTTTTTTAATGAAATCCGAAATTTCAAACTTAAAAAAATCCGTAATCTAAAAAATCGGGCAAGTAAAATAAATACGTACGCCCCCCTCGGAACTCCGAGTTTATTGAATTTCGGCCGAATTAGTTAAAAGCATGATGATGATAATAGTTATGAAATAAATCAAGGATATGGATGACCGCTATGATTTTGTATTTCTTCAGATTGGCAATGCAAGGTGTTTTTTCTATTTTTGTGACCATGTAAAACCATCGGTCGGTCCAACTTTTTTCATTTAATCAATCCCGCTCCGAAGTTCACCCTTCCATACTTTGCGTGGGTTGTTTGTTTGTGAAACACCCCAATTCACATGAATTCTTTTACATAACCTGTTACATAAATTTTACTAAACCAGAAAAAAAAAAACAACAGAGATGAGCAAAGAAGGAAAGAAAAACTGCAACAATTTAAAAAAATTAAAATTAAAATTATTATTAAAAAAAGATAAATACAAATCATACATATACTAATAAAAGTAAAGAAATAAATTCAATCTAATAACGCGGAATATATTCATCAACCCATTTGGAATTTCCCAGTAAATGGATTATTATTATTATTAAAAAATGGATCAAAAGCATGGTCCACTAATATATCCAAACCTCCACTGCCCGCAGCATTGGTTGTAGTTGTCATTGTAGCTGGTGTAGGAGCACCATTGCCGTTAGACAAATGATTCAACGAATTGTAAACCATAGATGAATCGGAAGGACTTGGAGGTTGTGGCAATGGAGGAGCGATATAATTATTAAACCCAACACTCTGACTCAGGTCGTCTAGTTCATCGTATCTTGTATCAAATGTAAAATTGGCCAGACTTGGTACGATATTGGATGATTCCATTCTCTTATCAAATGAGGAAACTCGAGAATGATAATGCAGTGGTTTATGAACACTATTTTTCGATTTCTGTTGTTGTTGTTGTTGTGAGGATGACATGGTTTTCTGAGATAATGAGGAAGACGACCTTCTTAAAGTAGCCAATATTGGACCAGCATTAGTACCACTGAAAATTGAGTTTGGAGTAGTGGTGGTGGTAGGTGATGATAAGGTATGTTTTTCATATTTGTTGGTTAATGAAGTTAATGATGCAGTTTTACCTAATACTGGCATTTCTGAGGTATTTGAAGTAAATAATGAGGATGTTCTATAGTCTGTCATTTGTGGTGATACGCTTGGAGAGTTGTTACCATCTGCTCTATGAGAAGAATCACTATCCATATCTGATATATTATTGTCTTGAGGATTAAAATTGGTATTAAATCCAGTTAAGGAAAATTGTTGTGGGATATCATTTGGGTTATTTATATTTGAGGACTGGAAATGTGGAGACATGGGTTCTTGTTTGACAAAGGGTCCATCAGTGGGAAAATACAGGTCTTCTGGTGATAAACCATCATCTTCATCTTCTTGTTGTTTAGTAATTGATCTTTTCTTGGACGATTTAGGGGATGAAGCTGGAGAAGTGTTGTTGTTGTTGTCGTTGTTGTTCGCGGTATTCTCTAGTTTATGCTCAGCAAACAATTTAGAAGATTCATTTAAATTTTTCTTTGAGTCATAGTTGGCAGCAATCATAGTACCTTGCTCCCATTCAACAGGTAAATTCTTCAACAAACCTTGTTGGTTAATTAAATAACAGACAACTTTATTAATAGGAACAATATTTTCAGACTCTTCATCATGATTATGATGACCGTCTTCTTCTGATGTTAATGGGGATTGTAAACTTGTATCATTAGATGATTGGTTGGCAAGATCTTCAATGAATTGTAAATGAGGTCTGGATAATTCAATTAATTTTTCAAACAGTTTACTCAAAATATCTAATCTTGTTTCTAATAACTCAACATAACCAAGAGGATGTTTCTTTTCTTTTGGTTTTTTCTTTTCGGTAAACACACAAATCTTGTTATCCAAAATACATCTATTACATGGTTTCTTACCATCACATTTAGTCTTCTTAATACGACATGAATCACAAGCCTTACCGACTCTTTTCTTTTTGAGTTGATGATGAGTTGAATTATCTTCCATCATTTGTAAACTTTACCGAGTAAAAAAATTAAGACAAATGAAAAAAAAAATTGACAAAAAGATGGGACCAGATATAAAGAAACGGCTAATGACTTCTTTTTATGTATCCTTGAAAAAAATTTCCTAGTTTTATAAACCAAATAAAAAAAATTTTAAGACAAAGGGGGACCGGATGTAGGATATGTAAGATCGATTAGTTAGCCACGGAGATAAAGCCTCAATAAATATCCGAGATTTTAGGAGCAACAAAAGAAAAAATAAAAAATAAAAACGCTCGGCAATAAAAAGCAACTTTAATGAGAAGGACTTCCGAATTACTTTTTTCGGATGTTCGTGCGGTATTAAGGTTTATCTGATGACAAAAGATGACCTGACCTTGAGTAATTTCTTTTTTCAATCACAAAGATATTATATCGAGGGTATGACAAATAAACGTTTTTTTGATGTGAAAAAAGTTGATAGATACCAGTCGTTGATCCCTTCTTATCACTTGACTTGTAGGAAAAGGTTGACTTGTAAGCAGCAACAAAGGAAAAGGAAAAGGAATATAATAATTTAGGAAAAATAATAATAATCTGTAATTAGAGAAACAGCCAAATGAGAATTATTATTTTAATATTGAATGATAATAAGCAAAAAGGGATAGGGTTGTTTAATGTTGATTTATAATTATGTTATAACATTTTTTTCAGAAATTTTTTTTTGAAGAAAACCATTGGTTTATTTATATTGAAAATTTTGCTAAAGTTTTTTTCTATTTTAGTTGATGAATATTTCCATTACTAATGAATTATAACGTCCCCCCAAAAAACAAAATAAACTAACTAAGAAAGAAAGAATACACAAAATAATTTAAAAGAAAAACTGAGGATTTTTTTTACATTTAATGGTTTGTTACTTTTTGATTCTATTTGTTCCATTTAGTTTTTCTTTGTACTCAATTTCCATTATGTTTCTTTGTTGTTGTTGTTTTGTTTAATTATGGCGCATAAATAAATATTTTTTTTGGTTGGTTGGGGCTCTGACATTACATAATAACATTTCTAGATTTTCCAAAAAGTCACATTAATTTTTTTTTAGGTTGTTGCACAGTTTACCTCTTTGTACATTTGATTATCTTTGTTCTATTTTTTTTTGGTTCAATTCCGGATTTAATGATATTCCTGTTTATGACAGGTCTACACATTGGCGAAAAAAAAAAAAAAAAGATGGAAATCGGCAAAACTTGCAACTCATAAAAAAAAAATTTAGACTTTTAAACTTCCCTTAATGTTACTCGTTTTTCCTTCTTTAAGGTTCTTGGAAAGAGTATAACTTGAGCAAATATATTTCCACCATGGTTTATGTAATCGCTATACTTTGTGCATAGGTCGATCAATTTCCCAAAAAAACAAGCAAAAGCGCTTTGACCAAGTTGCAAAAACGCAACTTTATTCGACGTCCATGCATATAAAATTTTCCCACCACGTAGCAACTGTCGAATTACATTTTTTTTTTTTAAAAAAGGTATCCCCAACGCCGCCCATACATTGATTTTTTTTTTTCTTTTTGAGAGCAATGATGTGTGATGAGTTCAGGCGGGCCCAATTTCATAACTATCTTCTTAACCTAATTTAATTAAAGAGGAGACTTGTTGTTTTTTTGCTAGCGTTACGATACTTTGATAACTTGTTTACATTTGTTATCGCGGAATTCGGACAACTGTAATATGTATCTAAAAAGTCCCGAAACGCTCACAATTTTTTTTTCTTCTTTGTGTGATCTATCATATCAAGGATGATTTTTGAGTTTCGAGAACCTCATTGTCAAAATTCCTATTGTTTTTCTCTTTTCCGGCGGATATCAATTTCCTTGCTTTTAGTTTGCGTTCACAATCAAAAAAAAAAAAGGAAAAACGGACTTTTTTGTTGAACATCATAGTTTCAGGCATTAGATGTTGCATAGGGATAGATAATACATATAGGAAATTACTAAAGATTAATAAAAAATGCCTCTAAATTGGAATTTCGTATTGTTGATGAGCCTTATGATTGGTAGGTCGGCATTAAATTGTCTCACAAGGGATTCTCCTATTTTACTTCTACTTCTTCTGTTATCTATCCCCTCCCCGTAATAGGTTTGGTGGACTCTCACATGTAAAAGGAACGGCAAGGAAAAAGACAGGAAATGTGTATGTGCATATTGTTTGTGGCTAGAACAAGAAACATCATTCGATATTTTCTTTCCTTTTTTGTTTTAGTACCGTTCTAAAAGGCGGAAATGACAATAACAATAACAATGCTACACAAACGGTATAAAGGTCTAATTAACATGGCTGTATTGCTGCTATCTAGTGAAGAGGAGAAAAAAAAAAATTTCTTGTGCGTGCATAAATTACTTACGTTATGTAGCAAATTTATCTAGAAAGATCTACGTCAAATATCGCCCTTTTTGTAAATTGATATTAGATGCAAACTGAAAAATAAATTAAAGATATAGAATACTAAACGTAAATTAGACAGATTCTTCAATTGATAAGATAACAAGTACCTCCTCAGTTTAGTCCAAAGTTAATGGAGTTGCAAAAGCGGAAAAATAAAAATTCCATGAGCTTCCATCGCCTATTGTTTCGAAAAAAATCCCCCCAAAAAAAACCTCGTAGTAGCAGATTGCATAACTTCAACATTCTTTATATCAATTGTGCATCAAACGTCTTAATTAATTTATAGTCTCATCCCCTTTTCCGTCCACACTTTTCTTTTTTCAGCTTTTTCTTACCTCACTATTTCTGCTGGCTGTAATCAAAGAGAACTAACCCCCCCCCAAAAAAATTGTTTTGCTCTTTTTTTTTTTCTGTTCTGTTTTAGTTTTGTTTCGGTTTTATTGTTCCAGCTTTTTTGCAGTGCACCGATACATTCTGGACTGAAACACTGCGCTTTATTTACTATTTAGGGTTTTATTATCCACTTGTTCGTTTGTTTTGATAGGTAACCACATGTTTTTGTATCCTGCAGCATAGATTAAAAAAAATAAATAAAGTTGATGAGGGATGATTGCATTTCTAGAAACCCATAGATGAGGTAATACGCTGCTCAATTAAAAACGTTTGACTAGAAAACCCTTGTTTCTTTTTATCAGTGCCTATTTCCGACAACTGCATTGCTTTTTGCATCTGATAGTCTACTACTAAATGGAGTACCAAATGAAAAGCTAATCCAATAATTATGGCTGAGAGATAATCCAACAACTATCTGGTTAGGTAATTAATTTAAAAAAGCTTGTCAGGAATGTATGGTTTGCTTGATTCTTAAAATGGAAGTTTTCAACATGTATTTGTAATGTATGTAGCACAAACTCACATAACCACCTTAATTGAGAAACTAGCAATTTGCAATTACTTTCTAATATAGTATACCAATCAACTATCTGTTGATACTTGCCGACGATGCCATCCTTTGCTTACTAAGCGTAATTCATAACAAAAGAACATTAGAGGTAATCTGCACAAAGTAAAATCCTCGAGCAAAAATAAAAATACCACCTAAAGAGTATACACAAGATATCACAAATATAGTCAACCAAACGATAAAACCAAAGCCAGCAGGCTACACAACACCACAAACCCATAACATATCTCGGAAAGTATGGGTACCCAAACCTATTCCGAAAGTTCTTGTCCTCCCCCCCAATCGCAAACTAAGCTTTACTGCAAACAACCAGAAAAACCTTTGGTAACTGGACTGCTTCATGTACAATATGATGTTTAATTATTATAATTGTTTTACTTGATTGGTTCTAACGTAAGAGCTATTTTTAAAGTTGTCTTATTTGTACATGTACCATGGCGAAAATAACGAAAGCAAAATATTTATTTTGTTTTTGTAATACATCTTTAAAAAAAAAAACTACTTATCTCCGCAATATCTAAAAAAAAAAGCTTATGATTTATTCTTCTCTTATGTTCTATTCAAAATTATGGTGTACACTGTATGTGATTTTTTTTTTTGTTTGAGTATATTCATCGTCCCGCTGGCTATGTAAACTGTTTTCGGTTAAAAGTAGTTGCATCAGGTACTGTCACAAAAACGATTCTGAGGCGGGAGAAAAAATTTACTGCAAAAAAAAAAAATTTTTTTTTTATGAATACCCCCTAATTAATTTGCACACGTCAGTTTAATTGAAACCATTGTTAATCACAAATTGCAATGTAAGTAGATTCACAATAGAATGTATCAGAATAGGTATCTCAAAACGGATACTTGATTATATTAAAATAATTAGGTTCTAGACCTCACTAGCCACAAAAATTTAAAAAAGGGGAGACAATAACCTGTAATTTTTTGCTAATCCGTTGCTGTTTTTGTTTCTTTTTGTTGAAGTATAACGTATTATCCGGAATTGACATATATTATCAATGAAAGAGTTAGTTAAATTTTGTATTTTTTGCATAAATTACCCTCGAAAGTTGGCTTTTTTTGATGGGAAATTTCTGGTATTGTGATTGCTTTTTGGTTTTATTTTTACTAAAACAAAAAAAGAAAAGCAATGATGTAATCGTTCATAAATTAACCAGAAACTCAAACCAAGGCGGAGAAAACTTTAATACTCCCTGCCTTATTAATCATACCACTTTTATCTATACGTCGCTTTGAATATACTTTTTTAAACCGCTCAAAATCTCTTTTTTTTTGGTTTTGTAACTAAAGAGTTAATGAAAAGCCAGCAATGTTTGACTTTTGTAGTACAATAACTTTGTTGGTCAGATTTAATCTATAGTTGTCAACTCAATAAAACTTCTTTTTCCTCGAAAGTTGTCAACACAAATTGTGCAACAGAAAAAAAAACCCCAATTTCTGTTTGTTTTTTTGAATTGTTAAACTATGCACCTGGTTGCAAAATGAATATAAACTTGATTGAAGTCTGATTATAATTTCCAAATGAAATGCAGATACGATCATGATAATTTGGGATTTCGTAGATTCACATTTTCATCCCTTGTTTTCCTAAAATAAAAAAATATTATAAAAAAAAAGACCAAAAATTACGCAAAACCAAAAAATTAAATTAAAAAAAAGCAAAACAGAAATCGAACAAAACCAAAAAAAAAAAATAGACCATCCCAACTTATGTTGGGGGATAGTTATTGATTGCTGTTATAGATATCAATGATAGGGAACACGGGATGAAAGTTTGGGTTTGGATGCTGAGAATTGGTATAGAAAAAGAAAGAAACTTTTTTTTATGGTTTTTGTGTAAATTGTCATGCAATTAATTTAAACATTCTCTTAGAAATCAGAGTAATATAACAAGAAAAACAATCAAAAAAGCCAGTGGAAATGCTGCACGTCTAATATTGTTTACCATTGTTCGTTTTAATTCACGGGATAATTGAAAAGTAGGGGGTGGGTTCACCAAAAAAAAAAAAAAACGGGAGTAGTTATCATACAAAAAAAAATTTTTTTTTCCATTTTTCTTCATGAACGTATACTTTTCGAATCAAATCGAATTTCCTCTTCTTTTTTGATTCTAATTTTTTTTGGGATTATTCTAAGTACTTTTGCCTTAGTAAAATTTACTAATTAATGGTCATGGTTAGAGCGTTCGTCAAAATATATCTACAAGTCATTTAATACTTTATTTCCCCTTGTAAATCCTTGCTCAGTAAATCCTCTCGCAAAAATCTCCTATTGTCTCAAATATAATGTAAATTAGTCTATAATTCTATTAATATATATATATCTATGATAATGGGAACCACTGACTATAACTAGCCCTATGTCCAGATTCTGCCACACATGAAAAGTAAAAGTACCCTTCATTTGTAACATACCGCCGTCCAACTTCTAGGACTACTCTGAATCTATTATTAACAGGCAAACCATTGTCATAGTCAAACAGTACGGTTATTCTTCTCGCAAGTAATGCAGTGTTTTCTGGATCGTTGGGTGATTGTAGTAGTAATTCAAATAATGTAATTGTTAGGTTAGTAATCATTAACTCAACAATATAGGATAAAGGAATGAATGTGTTAATATATACTGATGTTTGAGTTGTAGTTGCATAATAAGTTGTTCCTTATAATTTTTTGGTACTAATTTTCAACCAAATTTTTTTCTCTTAGAAATTGTTTTTTTTAGTCTGTCGTCGATTGTTGCTTTATATGTACAAACACCAAATTTTGAACACTGGATACTAGTAACATTCTCATACACTTTACAATGAAAAGTCAAGGGAAGTATGACCCTTTTTATACCTACCCATGCTATCTTAGCGGGTGTTGGAAAAATTTTTCCATGGTCTTGAAAAAGTCATTCTCGAGTTTTCTTTCAGAATAATCTAGATCGTTCCAAAAATTTCTCTCTCGGAAAAAAATTTGCATCTGAAAAAAAAAATGGCTTAAATTTTTTTGTGGCTCTGAAATCGACCCGCTAAACTTACAAAGATAAGTTAACCAATTAACGAGATCACATTTGTGAAGTGAATCGAATGAGGCGGGTGGTTGACATGACAGTATTGCTTATTCCCCTGACAGAAAAACAGATTTAGTTTTGGTTTTAGGTATCATGTAGAATACACAAAAAAAGTTTTAGAGCAAAGTTGCTGTTATTTCTTTTTTTCTGAACGGCGTGGCAAAATCAAGCAAATGGAATGAGTTGGATTGGTCACAAAAGGACTCACTTGGTGGAACACAATATGACAATACCGATAACTTTCTGACACTTTACCCAGAATCATCAGATAGACCTGGGACAGATTTTAACAAATGTACGAATTTCCGGAGCTGTAGCTCAGTTGGTAGAGTATCGGATTCCAAAAAAATTAGAGGAATTCTCGGTTGTAAACATCCGACGGTCGCAGGTTCAAATCCTGTCAGCTTCATTTTTTTGGCACTTTTTATATATTAACTACCTATCCATTATATTTTCTTCAAAATTTAACCTTACATTTTTTACAGTCAATTTTCTTGCAGCCATTTTCGATATTTTTTTTTTTGCTTTTTTTTCTTTTTTTTTTTTGACAATCATTCCTGCATGAAAACAATTTTTTTTTTTTTTAAAAATTTGAATTTTTCATCATCATCACAACATGGCGAAAAAGGGGAAACCAAGTAAAGAACCACCACAACCGGTTGATCTGTCATCATCTTCCAAATCCAAGAAGAAGAAAGATTTAACTCCAACCCCAACCCCAGAAACACCAGCGAAACCACAACGAGGATTAGCCATTGGGGAGAATTTTGGATGGACAGGTAAACTTCCAGTAACTTTACTTAATGAACATTGTCAAAAGCAAAAATGGGGGAAATGTCAATATGACATGAGTAAGAAGAGTAATGGATTTGTCGGGATCGTGACATTAACGTGGGAAAACCCGAAAACGAAAGAATTGATCCTGATTAAATATTACCCTGATTATGAACCAAAGGCAACTACCAATGAAGCAAGACATATGGTGGCTACATATGTCTTACATCGAATCAACTATATTAAGAATATGAAGATGTTGTTGCCGATTATATTTAGAGATTATTGGACAAAATTGGAAGAGGATAGAGTGAAAATATTAAAAGAGAATAAAGAAGCACATGATCGAAAATATAATGTGAATCCGTTTACTGTGTATTTACAACAGAGGGAGTTTGAGGAAAAGAGAGAAAAGGAGAGAAAGATTAAAGAACAGAATGAATTGAAGGTTAAGAAACCAACTATTAGTTTAGGAACTTCAACAACAAAATCAACAAGTTCTTCGATTAAGCGACCAATTCAAATCGATCCGGAAACGAGGAAATTTCCTAGAAAAGTATGGGAAAATGCTCCATTTGTGGATATTCCATCTGACATTCGATCATCGATAGAACATTCCATCAGAAACCATATTGATTGGGTGAATACTGATCATGATTTACTTATCGATAATGAACAAGCTGCGAAAACAGCAACTGAGAAATTGACAGCTTTAGGGTTCAGAGAAACACATATACGAGAATCATTCAATTATTGTGCGAAATTCTCCGATGCATTGGAATGGTTGTTATTTCATATCCCAGAAGATGATCTTCCCCAGATGTTTATTAAAACCGATAAAGATTCAAAAGTGCAATTGAAAATCTCACAAAATTTGGAATGGGAATACTCATTAAAACGTATGGCCAATTCTGGATTTGATGAAGATGAAATCCTTGAAGTTTATAAAGCCAATAACAACGATGAACACAAAACGTGTGTTGAACTTACTAAACAGTTGGGTCCAGAATTAGAATTTTCACAAGAACCTGATAGTCAAGATATTTGGAACCAAGAAATAGAAGGACTTGAAATGACTGGTATTCCAGTGAAAGAAGAGAAAAATGTTGCGGTGGTTAAGTTAGAACATGATTTTTTGAATGTGAAAATTTTCAAAAGTGATAATTATCCAAATGAATTCCCCGGTATACATATTGTTGTTTCCAAAACAGGTTACACTTTGGCTAATTATATCAAGCTTTCCATTATTAGAGAGTTATTGAACTACTTACAAGATTTCGTTGGTGAATGTATGATTTTCAACATCGTTGAATGGTTGAATGAAAATGTCACCAAGATTATAAATAACCCGGGTCCATTGATGGTAACTGAGAAAGTCGCTAAAAAAGTGGTCAACAACAAAAGTCAAGTCAAGGCAAAATCTGATCGTGTTAGTTTCATAACCCAACAAGATATCGAAAATGTCAAACAATCATATAATTCAAGAACGGCATCGGAAGAGTACAAAGATATGTTATCCGAAAGAGCCAAGTTACCTGCCTACGCAAAACAAAAAGCATTAGTGGAAGCCATCACTTCTAACCGAGTTACACTCATCACTGGTGAAACCGGTTCGGGTAAATCCACCCAAGTTGTTCAATTCATTATGGATGATTTATACGCAAAAGGCGATTTTTCAACCAAGATCATATGTACCCAACCTCGTCGTTTATCTGCTGTCAGTTTAGCAGATAGAATTTCGAAAGAAAGAGTTGACCAAGTAGGAGGTGAAACAGGGTATATTATTCGAGGAGAGAATAAAACTTGTAAGAATACTCGTATTACGTTTGCCACCACCGGGGTATTGTTAAGAATGTTACAATCATCTGCTAAAAATGGAGTTTTGAAAGATATTGGGTATATTCTTATTGATGAAGTTCATGAACGATCAGTTGATGCGGATTTTTTATTGATTTTATTGAAGAAAATGATGAAGAGTTTACCGAAATTGAAAATTGTCTTACTTTCAGCAACTATTTCCCTTGAAACATTTACCAATTTTTTCCTGAAACCGTTACAACCATTACATATTGAAGGAAGAACATTCCCAATTGAAGATCATTATTTGGATACAATCTTAACGGAAACCGATTACAAATTGCAAAACTCCGATGGTGAATTCATTCAACCTCTGGCAGATTCACATTTTTTCAAATCGGGGAATATTAATTATGAATTGATTGCTAAAGTGGCAGATTTTATAGATAAGAAATTAACCAGAGAGTCAAACTATGGGTCAATCTTGATTTTTTTACCTGGGGTTCTTGAAATTTCCAACACCATCAAACAGATCAATAAATTAGGCGATCGATTTGTTGCGTTGCCACTTCATTCTGGATTGACTTCTAACGAACAAAAACAAATTTTCAAAACTTTTGGTCAAAGTAAAAGAAAAGTGGTGGTATCGACTAATGTTGCAGAAACTTCCATTACCATTCCAGATTGTGTGGCTGTTATCGATACAGGTAGATCGAAAAACTTATTTTTTGACAACAAGTTAAACACCACTAAGTTAATTGAAGATTGGTGTTCCCAAGCAGAAGTACGTCAAAGAAGAGGTAGAGCCGGGAGAGTGACTGCCGGTACTTGTTATCATTTATACACGAAAGATGTGTTTGATAATATGCAAAAACAACCAATTCCAGAAATCAAGAGAACCAGATTAGAAAACCTTTACTTGGTGGTTAAATCTATGGGTATTCTGAATCCAGATGAGTTTCTTTCAAGTGGGTTGGATGCTCCTGATAAGTCATCTCTTGGAAAAGCTAAACAATTTTTACATGAAATTGGTGCTTTACTGGATAACGCTCTTACCAAATTAGGTAATTACATTTCATATTTGCCAACTGACCCACAAAGTGCCAAATTGTTAATTCTCGGGTGTATTTTTGGATGTTTGGATATTTGTTTAACACTTTCCGCAATTGGATCAACTGGAAGTCCTTTCATTAATAGCTTTGAGCAAAGAGATAAACTAAAACAAGTTCAACGGAAGTTTAGTAATGGCCAAGGGGATTTCATAAGTATGGCCAATGCATATGATGCCTACATGAATAATAAATCCAAGAAATTCTTAACGGAAAACTATTTATCATTTACCACCATTAAAGATATAACTTCAACTAGATCACAATATTTATCATTGCTTACCGAGTTAGGGTTTGTTCCTCGTAAACACGACGAGTCATGCAATGTCAACAAAAACAATTGGCCATTGATTAGAGCTATAATCGCCGGGGCGTATTATCCACAAGTTGCTCGTGTACAATTCCCAGATCCAAAATTCTTTAAAGCTACTTCCGGGGCAGTCCAAATTGATCCTGATGCTCGTCAAATAAAATTCTGGGTTAAGAATAACGATCAAGGAGAATTACCAGCATCACGAGTTTTCATTCATCCATCGTCGGTGTTATTTAATGACAAAAACAGTGAATTTACAGTGGATGATGACTTCCTTGCTAAAGTGTCGAATGAAGATGGAAGTATCGATTATGAAAAGGCAAGACTGATGATGGATCTTACTGCCCAAGCTCCAAAATCAAACTCACCACCACAATTAATGAAAGATAGTTTTGTGGCTTATCGATCATCACATTTGACGACTAAGTTATACGTGAGGGATATGACACCTACCAATACCCTTTCTGTATTGTTATTTGGCGGTGATTTCAGTTATGATTTAAATTTACAACAAGGTCAAACATCACCCGGTATTGTGATTGATAATTGGTTGCCGGTGAGAACATGGTGTAAAAATGGGGTGCTTATTAAACAATTGAGGAAATTATTGGATTCCGTGATTGAAGAGAAATTATCTAATCCGAAATTAGAAATGGATCAGGATATATTTAGAGTTATAGAACAGATTATAAATTTATAGATTTTTCTTGTCGCATTGTGCACGACTTTGATGATTTTTTTTTTTCCCAAAGATTTTCTGTTTTCCGCTCTTTTTTTTTCGCTTTACCAAAAACAACAATACTTTTCTTCTCTAACCCCCCAACCGACAATCAACAATGGATTCAACACCATCATCACAAGGAGCAAGAATGGGGACACCCACACCGGAAGCAGAACTCAATCCACTGAAAGTTAAAGTATTATTACAGAAATTGAAGGATGAAATGGCCCTTGCTAAAGCATCCACGAATCCGGAGGAGCAAAAGAAACATTATGAAATTGTAGAAAAAATCAAACGAATCTTGTTTAAATATCAGAAACAACATGAAGCAAGGAGTCAGAATAATGGTAGTCAGAATAATACCGATGAGAAAACATTGTCGACAACGGCAACTCCAATTGGAACACCTACCCCAACACCAAGTCAACTTCAAAACCAAAGCAGTGTTAATGAACCAGAATCATCACAAGAACCACAACCAGTATCATCATCATCATCACAACCATCATCACAACAACCATCGTCATCACAGCCAATAGCACCAATAGTTACACCAGCAGTGCAACCTCAACCGCAATCACAATCACAACCTGCACCAGCGCCAGCACCAACACAACCCCAAAAACCAGCAATTCAAGCACCGGCACCACAACGTCCAAACACCGCAACACAACAACAAGTAACAGTTGAGAAATACAAAAATGTAAGAGCTACACTACAAGGATTATTAGACAAGTTGAAAGATTTAGAAGGAGTCAAGAACGATCCATCCACAACAGAAACAAGAAAGAAGGAAATTGAAAGCCAAATTGGTGAAATACGTAACCAGATGCAGAAATATCATACGGCTGCGTTATATATGAGAAACAAATTAGTTGAACTAGGTAGATTATCGGCTAATTCGACACCTGTATCTCAAGAGAAACCATCATCAGGTGCGACCGCATCACCAGCGTCGAATCTCATTAAGGCGGAAGATATCAAGCCAAACACTAAACCACAGACGTTATCCGTGCTGGCTTCAAAAGCTAAAAAGACAACTTCACCAACTACCAACTTGTCGTCAGCAAGCGCTCCGACTGCAGCTACAACAACAAGTACAACTGCTACACATGCTAAAACACCAAGTATTTCGAAAGTTGCAAGTACGACTAAATTAAACCGTCCTCCGATTACCCCCTCAACTACTACAATCACTAAAGCTGCAGTTGATCCAAATGTCACACCGGCGAATATTCCAGATAATGAAGGAAGAGTATTGACAAAGAGGAAATTAACTGAATTGATTAATAATATCGCTATCGATCAAGGTGATGCCAAAATCCCTATTGATAACGACGTCGAAGATATTTTCTTGGACTTGGCTGATGATTTCGTTAGAAGTGTGGTTGAATTTTCCGGACGATTGGCAAAACATAGAAAATTGGATAAGATTGATATCAGAGATGTACAATTGAATTTGGAACGGAATTGGGGATTAAGAATACCAGGGTACGCAACTGACGAAATCAAAGCTGCGAGAAAATGGCAACCTAATCCGGAATATATTGAAAAAACTAAAGAGATTTCAAAAGCTAATAGGGATTAAGTATGTAGACTATAGTTTCCATGACGTATTTCTAATTTAGATTCTTCAACTAATGAGTCAAGATATTCTTCTAATAAGGTGTCGGTGATTTTTGTAAGATCCAATTTATCTTTCGGAACCATTAAATTAAGCAATGTTTTAATTCGTTGGAAATTAAGCAGCGAGATGTTTTGCAACATGGTACGTAAATATGGTTCAATGACACTGATTTCAGAAAATTTCGCTGACGATTGGGGCGTTGCATTATTATCACTTGGGGTGAAATTCGTTTGGTATTCAAATTCTTCTTCATCATCATTGACAATATATAATGTTTTCGTCAATTCCATCAATACCCCTTCTTTGACCCAATAACTTAAACCTTTCGCCACCATATATTCCGACATACCCAATGTTTGGACAATATGACTCACGGAGACTTCATTTTCTTCATCATTGAATAAAGATATAATAGCCGCTTTATCTGGTGTGACTTCAAACACTTTGACACTATTTTTAAATGCTAATTCTAACTTAACAGTTCCTAAACTTGGAACAAATTTCAATGTTCTTCCATGTTTTTCATGAGCAAATTTTTCTTTAAATTTTTGGAATTTGGATTCAATTTCTTGTGGAACTTTAAAATTATCTTGATCTGGGTTGATACCGTCCAATACGGTTGGCCAATACAAGTGGGATAAAATGGAAGTGTTGAAATTATCTCCTTTGGAGAGTAATTCATTTAATAGTTTACTTTCTTTAATATCTCGAATCATGATATCCAATGTGGTGAAATTCTGTTTACCAAATCTTGCTTTAAGTAAATCTAAACTTGATTCAATTTCATCAACTTCGTAATTTTCTAATTTAACCAACTGTTCGCCAAATAAACGAGTAAATTCATCAATAAATATTTCTTTAGAATCGAATATGGAAATCAATGATTCTATGGTATCACTAACTTTCCCCTTTTTGAAATCAGGTAAGGCATCAATTGGATCAGGAACCCAGTTCAAATCTAATGAATCTTCCATGATATCTTTTGCAGTGTTTTTCAAAATATTTTTCTCTGGCAGACGTAACTCCCGAGCTAGTTCAATCAAGTCATTCTCCGGAGAGTTATCTAATAATCCATGAACTAATTTAATAATTATATCTTCTCTAGTTTTCAAGTAATGTCTGATTGGTCGTACAACTTTATCTAACAAGACGCCTTTTGGATCAATTATTAAAAAAGATTTAATGGTTTTGGTATAAGTTGTAATCACATCAATGGTATTTGCGCCAGCATGTAATAAATTCTTATTACAATAATCAATAAAACTGTTTACCAAATTGGTTCTTTGCATTGCTTGTGAGTTGACAGATAGATCACTGGCATAGGTAAGGAAATTTGAAGATATACTAAATTCTTGATGAGTAAATTTATTCTTCAGTAGGCAATAATGTAATTCATTCAATGAAATTTGAGATTTAGGGTAATTTAAAATCATGGAATAAATTTCTTTGATTCTTAAGGAAATCAATTCATCATGAGCTATTTTCACTAACTCATACAAGTATATGTTATTCATGGTATCGGTAAGATTAGATAATGTAGTATAGCTAATAACAATGTAAAAATTAGGATAAATTTCATCTTGAATGAAATTATTTAACGGTCCCAATAATGGTTTGGACCATACTCCGGTAGCTAGGGATAATGTGTGGGATTTGATTTTAGCAATGGATAATTTAATGACAATTTCATTCAATAAATTAGACATATTGATGGACACCAACGTTGAGATAATATCAATCAAGTTTAACGCGTTTGAAGAAGCAGGATTACTCAAAGTTGCTTTGACAAATAAAGATTCTTCAAAAAAAGCATCCATGGTAGATTTAAAAGTTGTTCTTTCCAATAGATTCGATGATATTATAAAACTCAATTTTCTTAAGAAAACTTTATAGGCACTATCTAAAACATGGAGATACTCAAACTGAGAATTGTAATAATGTAGTAAAATCTTAATCACATCAATATAATCGACAAACGTGAGATTCGATAGTGGAGTAAAATATTCATGCAATTTTAAGTTGATTGAGTTTATGTATAAGTTGATAAATTGTAGTTGATTCTTCTCATCTTTTAGACAACTTCGAATAGCTGATTTTACACGCTGTAAAGGTTCATTAAATTTCAATAGTAGCGGTACATTTCCTGCTTCAGAACGTTTAACAAATGGTGGTGGAACGTGTGGATGTAACCAGTCTAGTAGTATTTGAATATCATTATCAAAATCTGATGCTGCATGAGATAAATCTGATAGGTTTGGGAATGATATAATTGAAGATACCAATTCTTTTGATATGTCAATCTGCATTGGTTGTAAAAATTTATGTGAATCAGATTGATTTGTAAACAAACTTGAAATTAAGCAAAGAGAGAAAAAAAAAAAAAGTGTTTCAGGGCAAAGAAGGAGACAAAAAAAAAAAATTATAAAGAGTCGGAAATTTTTCTTTTTTTTTTTTGTTTGTTTGATCAGTCACGTTAAACTACAAAGTGTTTCTAATTTTTTTGTCTCCTCTTATATAAAGACAAACAAGAAGAAGACGAAAGTGTTGAAGAAGAAGTCATAAGAATAAAAATTTACAGTTTCCTAGGGGTCCCCATTTTTTCTTTCCTTTTCCTTCCTTTTTTTTTTTACAGCCATGGTATGTGGTCGTCAACAAAATTTTTTTAATCTTCAACTTCGATGAATAAATTACTAACTATATTCAAGTCCAATAAAGCTCAATTGAAACAACAATTCTGTGAATTAACCGGTACTGCGGTATCAACTGCTGCCAAATACTTAGATCAAGCTAAATATGATTTAGCAAGAGCCATTGATAATTTTTACGATAAACATCCCAACAAAGCAACATTTGTGGTAAAACAACAACCCAAAACAGTAAAAATCAGTAAAGAATTGATTCAAGTGTTTGAAAAATACCAAGATCCTAATGATCCAAATCAAATAGATATTGATGGCACCTTGAAATATTTGGAAGATTTAGATGTGACGCCTGAAGATTTACAATCGTTGACATTAGCATTTTTATTAAAAGCACCTAAAATGGGTGTTTTTACAAAAGACAATTTCCTTAACATCTGGCAACATTATAGTGTGACAGATATTGCATCGATGAAAAAGTTCCTTAACAAGTTTCATAAAGATTTGATTCTGGATGATGGAGAATATGAAGATTTATCCACAGGCGATACATTAACGTTCCAGAAAATGTATGATTTCACGTTTAAGTTTTCATTAGAAGTGGAAAATCAGAAATTATTGGATATTGACTCTGCCATTGAATATTGGAAGTTATTAATACCGGTGATACTTGAGAAATATATCAATCTGCAAAATTTAATCGATGAAGATTATTCAAGTAAAGTGAATGAAAGAATTACCCAATGGTACACTTTTTTAAGTGACAATGAATACTTCAAGAAGAAAGCTATTAGCTTTGATAGTTGGTCAATGTTTTATTTGTTTTTGCTTGAGGTTGTGTTACCTGATCCGGAAGCATTTGCAAATTATGACGAAATGGCAGCTTGGCCAAGTATAGTTGATGAATTTATAGAATATTTACGCGATAACGAATTATTGCTGTGATAATATAAACAATTAACAAAACATTTGTATTATAATCATTATTACTATATAAAAAAAAAAATAAAAAAAAGAAAAAATTCAACATATTAATATTACAACTAATTTAACAAGCTGTCAATACTAGACTTTCTTAATGACAATAAAGTTTTGGAAGCATCTTGATCAGCTAACTTAATGACATCTTCTTCACTAGTATTTTCAGTTTCATTCATTTCTTCATCTTCTTCAGGAATTTGACCAGCAACTCTCTTTCTTCTTCTTGGGACAACATCGTTCAATTGTGAACTTGGATTTACAGCAGGGTCAGGTAAAGCAAATTTCAAATTACCAACTGAAGCAGTGTAGCTTTTATTAGGATTATTTATTGATTGAAGGGCAGGAGATGAAGAATTTGATAATGTAGATTTCAATGGTATGGTGAATGGGGATGGGTTCAGTGATTTCAAACCCACAGTATGAGGCGACACTGGGTATGAACCCTTTCTATTACCAGCAATACCATTTGTATTCGTTGCAGAATATTTATTCAACGCCGTCATAATTGGAGCCATATCTGGTGTGAAATCTGGTGTTGGTAACAGAGATCTGTGTCGTCCGTTTAAACTAGAAGATAATGAAGGTGGACAAGATTGTGGAACAGAAGTGATACTTGCACTTCTACTTTTGTCTTCTTCGTCACCTTCTGGCGAATCTGTTTCGTCTTCTTCAATTATGGTTCTCGAAGATGATTTTTTGACATCCAGACTTCCTTCCAAATCAGTTAATAAATCTTTAAAGTTGAATTCTTTATCGATATTTCTGTATTGATTAACATTTAATGGAACTTTGGCAAAATCTATATCGAAATCTTGAAGTTTATCACTGGACGATGTGATTAATTCATGTTGTTTTTGGATGATGTGATGTAAGTATAAAATGTATTCGACAGACGATTTCAAAATGGTTAATTTATACATTCCATCGATTTTGTTTCCATTATTACTACTACTGTTGTTGTTGCTTGTGTTTGCTTTCTTGTTTGGTGGTGTAGATGAACCTGAAGGATTTGAGCTATTGCAATTACGACAAGCAGGTATAAGATATTTCAAAGCTTCAAATTCTCTGTTAATTTTAATTCTTCTTCTCTTTTCAATAATTGAATGTAATTGTTTAGTTTCATTTTTACGTTTAGCCAATTCTTCCGAATCTATATTTGCAGTTGATCTTCTTCTCTTTTTTTTGTTTGGCATATTTGTGGTGACTTCGAAAGTTGGAGAATTCGGAATAGATTGGGTTACATTGTTATCATTATTATATTCATTAGTCAAGATCTCATAATTGTTGGAATTATCTTCCGGATCTAATTCTTTGTTTAATTGTATGATGGTCGTTTTTAAGACTGGCGGGGTAGGTAAAGTCATTTTTTTTTTGTATTGTATATTTTAGTTAGATTATAAGTTATTGAATTGATAGATGAATAAATAAAAGATGGAGTAAAAGTATACGATTGAATTAAAAGGAATTGGGAGGGAGGTATAATAAAAAGTGTTGAAGAAAAATCGAAATCTTTATATATGAATTTTCTTTTTTACAGTATCACAAAAGCTTTTTATTTATAATAGAAGAAAAATAGATGTACCACGTTTTTTACATGTCTTCTGACAAAAAAACGAACCCACGTTACACAAAATATTTTTTTTTTTTATAAATGTTCCATCAACAACTTTTTTTTTCTGTGCCGTTTTTTAAAGTTTCAAACTTATTTCACAATCCCCCCAAGCAATCGTACGTATATGGAGTAGATACACGTTCACAAAGTAAAATGATACCCCCTTGATCGTTATCTCCAGAGTAAGATTATTCTATGTCATTACGCCTTACGAGTAAGGTTTGTTGATATTTTGTTGTACCATCGAAAGGTTTCATTTGAGTGATTTTCTTGAGCCTGGTTAGCTTTTTTTTTCTTAGTTTTTTTTTATCAAGTAAAACGGCACACGATAGTTAAATTAACCCAAATTAATCAAATTCTTATCGTATTCTGAAATTCTCCTCCTCCTTGACGGCTTTCTTTTGTACAAATGCCGGAAATAAGTTTTTATTTCCAGTAATGACATATATCACTGTCATCTTTACATGAAATCATCGTACTTCATCAACCTGTACTTCATCGACCAACAAGCACGAGTTTGATTATCTGAACAAGAAAAAAAGAAAAGTTGTTTTAGTTTCGGTAGACAAAAGTTCAAGGATCAGTGAAGAGGGCCCACGTTTTTGATATTACACAAAATGTAAATTGATTTTTCTTTTTTTATATTGAACAAAAAAATTTCTTTTTTTTTCTTTTTTAGCTTTGTGTAACATTAGGTTTTTTTTTTTTTAATTTTTCCAAATTTGCAACTGGATTTTCCACGTCCATTATTTTTTTAAGTTTCTGTCCATCCACGTCGACACGTCGTGCGGACTTAGAGAAAAAATATAAAACTCGTGGGGGTTATCGACAACAATAGAGATTTAATTTAATTAAAATTTATTTTATTTTATTGCCCTTTGAATCTATCAAGATAGGATCACAACGTGTGACCTAAATATAAAATAGGAAACAAACAAACAACCATAGACACATGGGCAAATCGGTTTTTTTTTACGCCCACATGCCTGTCTTATTTGTTGGTTCCTTATTCTGTTATTGTGACCTACTCCGTCATACATAGAGTCTGCATTTTCCACATCAGTGTTTTTTCAGACTTGGTGGCACACATTTCTTTAAGTTAAATCGTTTATCATCGCCGTGTATGAGTTTTCATCGTGTGAAGTTGATAAGCCATATCTTGGCGGGGAAGGAAGTAAAAGGTAAAAACCCGAAAAAGAAAATATCCGCTTTTTTTCTTCTTTTGATTATTAATAATATTATTAAAGTAATAAGGATCTTTGAACTACTTTATAAAATATATTTATTATACACACACAGTTTTTTTCCCTCCCTCCCCACTAGATAAAAAAAAATATACATCTACATGCATAATAATAATATTTTTTTTTACAACCAATCTGTCTTTTTTTTTACAACCACTCTTGTTTTCCCAAAGACAATTATTACTAATTAATGTCCACATTTAAACGTTTATTACCTGCTCCGCCTCCTACTATTAATGCTTGGAGTATCAATCAACTAATTAATATCACTGATAAGGATGGATCACACCTACATAAACTCCATGGTTCAAATTCAGACGACAATGATTCAATATCTAGCGGTGACATAGAAATCCTATCTGGTCCTCTTAAAAGTATATCTTCCCCACAATCACCAATATCTTCTTCAATTAAAGATAGTGTGACCGTACCATTTCTGGCTCCTGTAACCAATAGCAAATCAATAGACGATAATGATCCAATAATGGTAGTGGCAGAAGGAAACGATGATGAAGAATATGACGAAGACGGTGATGTGTTGGTTAGTGTGGGTAAAAATATCAAGATTAAAAAACCTAAATTTCCCAAATCTAATAAAATCAAAGGTGGGACAGGTCATTATAAATATAGAATCACTGATACAACCAAAGACTCACCTCCATTTATAATTAATTCCGGATCTCATTCCCCGATTCAACAAGATTATAGTATGCCGTCACCCGTGGAATCTATTTCTGGGGGGCCATCATCATCTTCTCCACATATGCTAGTTTACCCTCAATTTGGTATCCCAATTTATCATGTGTCAATGGTCAATGATCAGTCACCTCCATTACAAACATCACCAGTATTTACAGCTTCTCCGGTATCTCCAAAAAGTGGAAGTACTAAAAAAGATAATATTAAGCGCCAAATTGAATACTATTTCTCGACGGAAAACCTTTGCAAAGATACATACTTGAGATCTTTGTTCAACAAAATGGATGGGAGTGTCAAAATCGATCAGTTACTAACATTTAATCGAATGAAGATTTTAACTAAAAACGGGAAATATACCAATCTAGTTCTTGAGTCGATTCAGGAAATCCAGGATTTGGAATTGTTAGATGATAATAATAGTTTCCGTATCAAAAATTGGCAAAATTGGACTATTTGATTCAGTTAAAGTGTACAAGGGGAATCTTTATCCAAAACTTTACAACATTGGTATCCCCATTTGCCATTTTCATAATAACTACCATAAATGTACTTGTGATTCAAATTCAACTGGTCTTCCGGATATTTTGATTTCTTTAATCCATTTTTATCCAAAGTCAACAAATATTTCTGGGTAAGTTGATTTTTCTTTTCTTTTGCTTTTTCCTTCTGTAATTGTTTGGCTTTCAACATCATCAACGTCGGACTTGCTTCAAGACTTAGACTCAAATCAGCTTCTGGAACTTGATTTTTGAATTCATCATTGTCACCAAAAAATTGTTCTTTCATTCTTGCTGCTTTACGTTCTTGATCATGTTCACTGTCTAATTTCGAAGCTATTTTCTGTAATTGTTCTAATTCGGTTGCTTCTCCGCTTAATTTTTTAACAAACTGACTTCTATCATTAAGAAAACCTTTAGCCATATCAATCGCTAGTCTAGATTTAGGATCGTAATCAATTCGTAGTTTGTTATTCGGATTCGAAGTTATATTATGAATATACGCTGGAATATCCTGTCGATCTCGTAACATCTTCTCCATTGGATCCTCTTTGATGTTTTTATTCAAGTCTTTTCTTTCCAATCCTAATTCAATCAATTCCAACTCATAATCTGTATCGTCTGAATCATCGTTATTTGTTTGGGTTGTTGGATCTTCTTTTTGTTTCCAATTTTTAATACGATCTAGCCACTCTTCTGTGGAGTATCCATACCACCTATCTCTTTTGGTATCGTAATCTTCACCTGTAGTTCGTCGGATTGTACCCTCAAATTCATCTTTGATCCCCGTCCCAGCTTTTGCTATACTGTGATCAACTATTTCTCCAGTTTTTCTTTGATGTGATAGTTGGTCTGTCACTTCTCCGTCTTCTTTTGATTCATCATTTTGATACCATGGTTTGGAGATTATATATTTGGGGATATAAGGGTTTAATTCCTTGTCTGATGTCTCCCTTCTAGGCATGTTTTGATGAAGAGGTGAATGTTCTTTTTTTGGAGTTTTTTTTTTTTCCATCCGAGATTTTGTATGCATCGTTTTTTTTTTTTTTTAAGTTTACATTAATCTATACAACTATCTACTTTTCTTCTAAAAACCATTCCATTCATCTTCGTCTTCATCGTCATCACTATCTTCATCTTCATCTTTCTCTTCATTTTCATCTTTTATAACACCCCACTCTATCAATCTGAAATCGTCTAATACATCACACTTACATTTTTCTCTTAAAGTTTTCAATTGAGCAGATTTATTCAATTTAGCAAATGGTTCAATAATCTTCAATACTGGGACTTCACTAGCAACTTCAACTTTCAATTCATCAACTAGATCTTCAGCATCATCATTTCCACGTGTAATAATATCGATTTCTTCTTGAAGTTGGTCAAACATAACTTCTTCCAATTCATCCAAAAAGATATCACATAAATGATAAGGCAATCCCAAACTTACCGATGGATCCCCACTCAACACGCTCTTTTCCATAACCTCAACCCATTCATTAACAATCTTCTCATCCCAATTGTTCTTCTTAAAGTATATGAAATTATGTCTCAATACTCTTCTCACTAACAAGTAATATTTATCGATCCTCCATTTATCCAACTGTCCCCATTCTTTACCCAAGATATCATAGAACGCCAACACAAAAGAATGGAATTTTTCAGGAGCAATGTACTCACTGTACAATCTACCCAAACTTTCACATAATCGTTCTTGTGCCTTGCTTCGATCACAGTACCATACTGAAAAATATAATCCTTTCCAGATTTTTTGCAAATCTAATAATGTCAAGTTCTTGTTTGTCTTCAAGTATTTTTGAAGTGATTCTAATGCGGCATCTCTGGTTGGTTTATCGTTGGATGCTAGCCTTTTTGCAAATGTTGAAGTATTTGACATTGTAGGTTGTTGTTTGGTTAATGAAAAGAGAGAAGAGATGGGGATGAGATAATTGAAAAAAAAAAATATTAAACTTGTACTAACAATCGATCTTCCTGCATATAATGCCACAGAAATTTACGGCTATCAATAATTAGTAGTAATTGACATGATAGTTGAAGACGTGATTTAAAGTGTAAATCAACCAACTGAAGGGGGTTTAGAGAATCATGGTCTACCTTCAAACCAATCAATGAGAAATTTGACCTGATTACATATAGTTTGTTGTCAAATAAACACATATTTAATGTATTATTAAAGATAAATATTATACAAATTTTTTGAATGATTTTATTTTTCATTATATAGTTAATCCACCTGTATGAACTGAAGTAAAGTAAAAACTCTGTGAGATATCGTTGTTGATAGTGTACAAATATAAAAAATCAATCACACACACCAAACAAGAATCCCACATACAATAATCAAATGGAGACACAACTTCTTTCTCTCCCATTAGTAATGTATCCATAATCTTCTCTAAACAATCAAGTATCTAATTGGGATATGAACTAATTTGACAGCGTAACCAACAACACCCATCATGACGAAACCAATACCAACGGCTCTGATAATTTTCAAGTATTCTTTTTGGTTTGGTTTTTGACATTTGTTGACGAAGGCACTTCCATCTTTGAAGAATTCAACTGGAACTTCGGTCAATTTTTCTAATCCTTCAGCAGCCATTATGTATTGTTGTTGTTGTTGTTTAAAATAAATTGATATGGCTAATTTATCGTTGGAAGAAAAAAAAAAAAAACGACCGAAAATTGAACAGAAAAAAAATTTCAATTTACGTGGTCAACTGAAAACGAAAAAAAAAAAAATCTTGGTGTCAAGAACGGTAATGACACGCACGAGAATAATGTTAAATAAATAAATAATTCATATTAAAACCTGTGTTGAGATTAAGTATAAACTATATATAAATTATAGTAAATCCAATAAAGAATCATCTTCTTTATCTTGTTTCAAAGCATCCATAAATTCTTCACGTTTCAATTCAAGGTTTTCTCTGTAACTTTTCATTTTGTCTTCACTCACCCAACTTTCTAAATCGTGTTTCATTTCTTCATCAAGACTCCATTCATCTATTAATGGTTGAATTTGACCAATGTACAAACTATTCCCCTTGAGGTCGATCAATTCCCTCAATGCTTCGGAATAAAGCACTTTGATTGATTCTCGTACTTTATTTGTTGGTGTGAATCCCATATTCGGAGTATTGGTGAATGATCTTGGATTAATGCTGTAGAAATGATATTGTTTCAACAATGCTGATAAATAGTCATAGTAACTTGCTTGAAGATCTTCCGCGATGCCTTCTTTCAAATAATCCAAGTATGTTTTGTAGATATATGATGAAAATCTGATATCTTCATTCTGAACAATGGTCCAGATTTGTTTAAACACATCTCGTCTTTCCATTTTCAATTTCTCCAAAAATTGTAAGAACCCTTCATAATCGAAATTAGCATCATTTTGTGCTGTTTCTAATGTAACATGATGGTTTGAATAATTACTTTGTTTCAAGAAATATTTGAAAGCATTGTATTCCACAAACATGGTGGAAATATGCGCTTGATTAAATACTCTTTCCCAAAATCTCTTGGATTCATAAGGGGTTGATTTGACACCGTCATACACTGATTGGAAATCATTGATGTATTTAATAGCTTGGAAAAATTCTCCATGGTATGATAAAGAAGCAAATAATTCAGTTAAGAATCCCATAGTAGGATACAACCTATCAGTAACATCAAGTTTAGTACCAACTAATTTCCCTGATTTATCAACACCCCATATAAACTCAATATATTTTTGAATGTTGTCAATTTTACCCGAGTGCCCGAAATGTTGAATCAACGAACTATGGAAATTCAAATCTAAATCGGAGAAAATCGAATCATCTTGAATGTCAGATATATGGAAATTGGAATGTTGTTTATATGATCTGCATCCTTTATTTGGATTGACATTATAATTGGATAAATCAGTTCCTTTCAAAGTCCATGTTCTGTTTTCACCATTGGCTTCGATTTTGAATGCTAAAGTCCATAATTTAGGTGTCATATATTTCTTAAACTCATCTTTCCCACCATGGTACTGACGGAAAAATTTAAACCATCTTGATGCTAAATCTAATTTACCAATACTTATTTCCAATTGCATCAAATTCTCAAAATCGGTGATGCTTAATCGATACCCTGTTAAATTTTCACTGGCATAAATATCCCTTCTCTTGTCTTTTTCGTACATGTGTTCCCCACTCTTGGTCTTGTAAAGTAAATTACTGTAAATCGATCTGATGTTACGGATAATATGATGCATGGGAAGTCGTTTTCTATTATCAACATCATGAGCTTTTTTCTGGATCCGTAATGATTTCAAAATTGGTGTGATGCTGTAACCACTAACGACCGATCTGTGTCCATAATCAATCAATTCGGCTAAATAGTTAGAGATTGTCTCGTGTCCTAATACTCTCACCATGCCGTCGATATCTTTACTTGACCAAATTTCCAACACTTTAATTAAATTGGTGTAATCTCTTTTATCTCTCAAGTTGACAATTTGTTGACGTACTTGATCATCTGTGGAATTCAGCAAACTTGATAATTGCACTGAACTGATTTTATATGATTCGACAACCCGTGAAGATGGGATAGTTTTAAGTAATTGTTGAATATGTGAAGATGACTGGATTGTATTTTGTTTTTGTTGGGGTGGTACAGTAGCTGTAGCAGCACTAATTACCACATCTTCGTTCAAAGGCACTGCCACAGTTGAATAATTACGAAGGGTCCTTACCACATATTTATTTGTTCTCAAGACACCTTGCATTATTCAATATGGGTATTAATTAATTAAACTGTGAAAAAAATGAAAACGAAAAGAGAAAAGTTGA
>JAKTXQ010000142.1:1947-27770 GCA_030582995.1 Candida maltosa
TTCAAAGATAAGGTTCAGTTTCCAATCAAATCTGTCACCAGAAAAGACCCAGAAACTAAGGATCCCAACGTCGACTATGTGGTTTCCGCAATTGATGATGGGACAATTGACTCCATTTCACAGAGATTGGCTGGTACTGATGTGATTATCGAATTAACTGGTGCTAATCCAGATTTATTCTCCAAAGTTGAAAAAATTGTTGCGCAAGTCAAACCGAAATTGTTCATTCCATCCCAATTCGGAACTGATATTGAAGCTCTCGAAAGATATGCTCCTGGGTTTTTGGCTTTGAAGCAACAACATTCTGAAAACGTTAGAAAATTGGGAGTCAAGGTTGTTGATATCATTACTTCCTTATTTGCTGTTCCAGGTGCCTTCCTTTACGAATGGGTTGGTGCTGTTGGTATTGATCCACAATCTAAGACGGTTAAGTTGATTGGTGGTGCTGATCTGAAAATTCACATTTCTAAGTTAGAAGATATTGGTAACACTGTGCTTTCCGTTGCCACCAGTGATCCTAAATCTTTACCAGATGCCGTGAGAATTGCCTCTGATGAAATCACTGTGCAAACTGTTATTGATAGATATTCTAAAGACCACGGGGTTGAGTTGAAAGTTGTTTCCACACAATCTGCTGCAGATGCCAAAAAAGAATTTGCTGATTCTTTGAATGCTGGATTTAATCATGAAAAATTCTTATGTTATTTGAATGTTATCATTGCTCAAGGTTTAGATAAAGGTTTATTGTTTAGTAAATTGGATAACGAATTAGTTAACCCGGGTGAATCGTTATGGAAATGGGGTAAATATTAAGTATACATGTTATAACTAAATAATTACAAAGAATATGTTGTTTTTTTTTTTATTAAATCAAGTGAGTTCCGACGTTGACATCAACATCTCCATTGTAGAACAATTGAACATCGAACCGATCAACTTCAACCTTAAACACTGCATCGACTTCAACATTCAAATCATTATTCAAGTATTTCTTAAACACGTCCATACCTAATGGGTTTATTTTGATAGGTAATTTGGGAGTTTTATACAATCCCGGAGGTACAACTAACCTTTCTCTTCTTAGTAAATGTCCCAAACTGATTTGATCGTCATCATGAGTTTTCGCAAAAGCAGTGTACACCTCCACCACAAGTTCACTATTAACTATTGGATTAAATATGGTTAGCTCAACTTCTGAAGTTATTAAATGAACAGTAGCATCAATGATGAATTTCTTGTGTAAATTTGGAGGTGAATAAACCATCAAGTTTCCTACATCAATTTGGCGGACCACTTCGTTCAACCCCCAACTGGATGCACTGTTGTTGTTTACAGCAATTGTTAAATTTTCTCCCAGTAAAAATGAACTGATGGAGTATTCCAAGATTGATCTGTCATGGTAAGTAAGTGATTGAAGATCCATTTCAACTGATACATTGAAAAAATCATGTTTCGGGATACGACATTCTTTAATGGTTATTAAATTAATCAACGAATTGTTTTTAGATACCCCAATTGTCACTGCTTCTGGGAGCTCGACAGTAATATTTGTTGGATTCAACATGGTTAAATCAACAAGAAGTTTCATGTTGGACGGACTTGATCCAATTAGAAAAACATTATCAATGGTCAAGTTGTTTAGCAAATCTTGTGAAATGTCCATATCTTGCACCATTGGGAAAATTTTTGTCGATGGGATTGATAAATGTTCAATAATTTTGGCTTTCTTTTCACCAAATGGTAAATTTACTGTTAGCTCATTCACATTCCCTTTTACGAACAAATCATCAGTAACGGTATGAGTATTCAATAACTCATTAATGATTTTCCCCAATGCAGTGGGATCAGTGACGGAAACATCCATGTTTGGTAAGATTGCCGCAATATTTAAATGATGATTATGTGTCATATTCAATAAAACAAATTGATTGTTAGAACTTCCAACCAAAATTTCCGATCCTTCAGATCCCGACAAGACAAAATCAAATTTAAATTGTTCGATATCAAAATCAACTGGTAACTTATTGGTAATAATTGAAAGATTCGAGTTCCATCGTGCTGTCGTATTATTGATTTCCACTTCAGACGAGTCAACCACAAAATCCAATGGATAATTCATATTAATTTTAGGTAATTTGACTTCCAACCTGACGGGTGATTTATGTAGGAAATTAAATATCCAATCTGGTAAAATTCCTCGATCTCGAATTTGCAAGTAAAACCCAATAGGTTTTTCTTGTGAATATTTATCTAAAATCTTATTTATGGGACTTTGTCCATTATCTTTGCAATCATCCATCAAACAATCTGGCATAGACGAAATATTAGCATTCACTGTCAACCCAATAGGTTTATGAGGTTCAACCACAAACGGAGAACTGGTCCAATCACCTACTTGAACTAAATTTGCATCACAATCTTCGAAAAAAAGGTTCCAATTTATAAAACCAAAAGGTAAATCGATATTTAACGGTAAAAATTTCATAATTATCGATGCATCTGCTTTGATGTTAATGGTACCATTTTCCGATTTAAGATCAAATTTATCGATATTCACATCAGGCACGATTTCATTTTTGTTGACCGTGATAAAATCGTGGAACTCGACGTTGGTAATCGTGGTCAGAATAAATAATGATTTGATATTAACTTCCTTGCTGACACCTTTAATTTCCAAACGGATTTCATCGTCTAATTGATAATAGTAATTCAAAAATTCCACAAAATTCAAACTGACAAACTCACACGGTGATACAATGTCGATAATTGTATTTGCTTGGTTTCCAATTCCAACTTCAATAGGAGGCGGTAATGAATCAACCAAATGAATAAAAGGTGAATCAAGATCAATGAACCTCGTGTGCATTTCAACCGGTTGTAGATTAGATATAGTTAATGCCCCGAAAATCCCAGCAAACAATTTTATGGCACCACGTTGGATGGTGTTACTTATTTGATCATAGTTGATGTCGATGACTCCAACAATATGCACATCGACCCCTACCGGTGTGATTTGTTGTAACGAAACTTCATTAACATTCAAATGAACTGATTTATCAATAGCGGCTTGAATATCATTGGCAATATTGTATATGACATAACCAATCACCAGTAGAAATATTAGTGTCCCTAAAAATCCAATAGTAAAAAATCTCAACCGTGAACGTTTTGTGTGAGGTTTTGTGGGCAATAAAGGTGTTTCTTCAGTAACTACTTCTCCTTCATGTGATCGTGGTTGATCTCGATATAATAAGTCTTCTGATTGGTGATTAATATTGACATCGCTAGGTATGGTTAGCATAATTCGAGGAGATGTTGGGGTATTATCGTGACTGTCATGCAGAAAGTCATCAGGCAGGTTTTGTAAAAGCGGCAGTTGATCTTCGTTTGACATGGTATCAAAAGTGTTGAAATCAGTACGCCACTATGACTTGAACAGGAAATAAAGTTGGATATAATAAAGATAAACGAATTCGTTAAAAGAAGTTATCTACAAAGAACGAAAAAAAAGGATGTTACTTTATTCTCTATCTCAAACTTTTCTATTTTTTTCCTTCCTTACTCCTTAATGCAAAAAAATAAAAAAAATACTGCTATCGACCATATTCAACATTTGAAGTGATCCATGATAGTGTAGATGATCTGGATGGTTACGGACAAAGAAATGAATACAGTCACTCGTCATTGATGCAATTCTGTAGAAAATTCAAAATTTCATCACCTCCAACCTAATTGACTATCCAATACGTAAATCCTCCAATACAACTTCATATAACGAAGTTCATGAATCAAATACGCTTATCCTTTCTATCAATCATGTCTTTATTCCTTATCGTAGGAAGAAGAAACTGTTGGAAAAAAAAAAGTTTTGGTGTACTTTCTTTTTTTTGTTTTGATAATAAACGCGTACTTTAAAAAATTTATTCTTCTTCCAGCAACCAACCCCAATGCCTCAAGATTATTACAATTTAGACGATATACTAGCCGAGAATGAGAAAATCCCTTGCAAATTCAGTGTGACAGTACCAGGTCTTGGATATTTAGAAGGAAACCCAGGGAAACCTATTCTTGAAGATACCAAAATCGAATTACCATATTGGCTAGCCCATATCTTGGGGACTTTAGAAATTAGCGATACCCATATGGTTGAACTAGGGGACCCTGATTTTATCAATAAAAAAGTGATAAATGCCATTAAAAGTGACCCATCGTCGCTTGACTTACATAAATTAACTCCATACTTTTATTTGATGGTTTTGAAATGGGGATCTTTATATGATGATGAAGTTTTAATTGAAAATATTATGAATTGTTTGAAATCTAGAAGTTTGGAAATTTACAATTTCAGTAGCAATGCTAATAAAACGTTAAACAATGAGTTTCTATATACTTTAGATGAATTTGAAAAATCATTATTCAAACTGACTTCTGAAAGTAACAAGTTGATGAGACAATGGTTTAAGAAAATAAGCAAGTAACGAAACTGTCTGTTTTATTTTTTTTAGTTTATTTTACATAGTATACAAAAATAACATGGTCTAGTCTTCTTCTTCATTGTCACCAAATAAATCATCGTCATCATCATCACTATCGTTGATGAATTCATTTGAAAGTGGTGCTTTCTTCTTTTTACCACCAATTTGTCGTTCGGCTTTTCTTTTTCCACCATTGGTTTTTCGTTCACCATCGGATTCATCAGTGATATTCTTATTGTCTTCTTCTTCACTATCATCAATGATATTTCTCTTCTTTCCTTTACCTTTTGTTCTTTTCCCCTTGGCACCACCTTTTCTGGTCTTTTTATCCTTGGTGGAAGATTCTTCGTTAAACAAGCCATCATCATCACCATCGTTGTTATCATCACTAACCACAACATTAGATCTATTTTCTTCAGCCCATTGTTGTGCTTGCTCTTGTAAAATCAATCTTTGTTTACTCATTTCCAGTTCTTTTTCTTTCATGGCTTGTAATCTTTCTTCTTCTTCTTTTAATCTAGCTTGTGCATCTTCATATCTCAATTGTTTAGCCTTTTCAATCTTTTCTTCAACTTCAGCAATGTTTCTTTCGGTATCAGTCAAAGTAGTGGATAATCTGTTAAGCAAAGTACTGGACCCTAAATTGGCTCTTCCTCGTAATTCTTCTCTTGGGTATGGTGGATGTTTCTCATCTTCCGATGACAATTGAGTTAAAATTTCAATGGCTTTGTTCAAACCGTCAATAGCATCTTTAATGTCGTCAATGCTTCTTTGATTAATCGGTTGTTTGGTGACAAATTCAGCAATTTGGAATTGAATGAAGGAAAGATTAAACAAAAGTGCAGATTTAGAAGCAGTCTTGGAAACTTCCAATGCTTTCTCAGCATATTCTAAAGCTTTCTTCAAGTAAAACAAATTCAGTTCCGCATTACCTCTCAAGTACCATGCACGGCCCAAGAACGTTAAAATCTTGCTATCATTTCCATCAGTATATCTTGCTAATGCCAATTCATAATTTTCAATCGCTTTACCATAATTTTTCAAATCACATAAAACATGTCCCAAATTCAAGAACACAGAGATATCATTCAACGAATCTCTGATTTTTCTTAAAATATCCAAACCTTTGTTTGCTTGCTTGTTTTCAATATAAACAATGGCTAAACCTTGAGCCGCGTAGACATTTTTCGGATCCAAAGATAACACTTTGCTGAACAATTCAACTGCTCTGAGATAATATCTTTGGGTTTTCTTAACATCAGCTCCTTTCACATCTCTTCCCATAATACAGTAAATGTTAGCTAATGAAATCAATGCGTAACAATCATGCAGGTCGTAATCCACTAAGGTTTCTTTTTGTAATTTTGTATCTGCGTCTGCTGGAGTATTTAATTTCTTACCAAAATTTTTAATAAACCATCCGTAAAATGATCGAATTTCCAAATCGGAAGCGTTCAATGCTAATAATTCTTCAATTTCATTTTTAATATCTTGTCTTTTATCTTCATCACTAATACAGTTCAAAAATAAGATTCTCAATTTGGCGGAGAAATAATTTGGACATTCAGCGATCAATGCTTCATAGGTTTGTAAAGCTTCCTTTTGGTTGGAAATTTCTTTAGTTCTACCTAAATTGAAAGTTATCGTAGTTTTCAAATCTTGTGGTAAATCAATTAACAAATCACCATCAATACCATGAAATTCAGCACCATCTAATTTTCCAACGGCATTTTGGAAGTTTTCAATAGCATTATCATAATTTTGTTTCATAAATTGGAACACACCAATGTTGTTGTAGATTTCCAATGGGACATCTTTATCGACATTTTGTCTTAATTCAACTGCTTTGTTCAAGTTGGCTAATGCTTGATTCATATCTCCCTTTTGTTCATATAATTGACTTAGAATCAAATATGCATTCAAGGCAACGGGTTCTTTGTTGAAAACGAAATCATCTCCAGTGGACGACACTCCACGGTTGTTTGCTAATCTAATGTATCTTTCCAAAACTTGAATAGCAGCTTCTTTCTTCTTGATGGAATTCTGTTTAGAATACAATACCCCTAAAGAATAATTCGCTTCAAGACATTTAACATTACTTCTTAAAATACTTTCAAATGTTAAACTAGCTTCTTCAATAGATCCACGGTTGTATTGGGATTGACCCAAGCCTAGTTTGGCAACGATATTACTTTCATCTAATTTAATTGCTTCTTGGAAATATTTGGATGATTGAGTGAAATCTTTTTTGTTGAATTCGATTCTTGCTAACCATGTTGCACATTGTGACAATACACTGGATTGGTATTTGGAAATTCTGGAGAAAGAATTAAATTTGATCAAGTTATCTGATCCGGTAACACTGTTGACAACTTTGCCAATGATTTTTTTAACCACTTCGTAGTCGTCTTTGGCAAAATAAAATGATGCTAAAGTTAACAACACGGTGGAATCATTAATGGTTGATTTTTGAATTTTTGATAATTCTCCAATGCAATTTTTATAGTTCTCCAAAAATTCTTCATCACTCAAAGAATTGGTAAATGTGTTGTGAAATTTTGCCAAATTCAAGAAAATTCTCAGTTTGATGTTGGTTGGATCCAATTCTAGACTTCTTTCCCATGCTTGGATAGCCATTTTATCATCTTTTAAAAACCAAAAACATAAACCAATCCCTAATCTTGGGTCAGGTTTCATCACAGGGTTTAAAATCAATACTTGTTGGTACAACTTCAATGCAACTGAATAATTTTTACTTTTGTTCAACAAAGATTGAGCTTTCCCCAAAATGGCAAAACAATTATTAGGATCGATTCTCAATATACGATCGAAAATTTCTGTTGCGTCATCATCTTTCGATTCATACAAGTTCAAAATCGCCTGACTCAATAAATTCGATGTACTATTCAGTGTACTGGTTTCGGAATCATGCTGGATTTTAAAATTCAATTTGGAGATTTCTTGTTTGGCTAAATTCAAATTTTCTTCTTTATCAATGCCTTTAAAAACATTTTGTAAATGAAGCCAAATGACAAAACTTTCAAATGTTTTGACATCATTATCACTGAAATAATCTAATCCCAATGCAGCTTTGATGAATTTCATCAGCTCTTCCACTTTGCCCAATTTGGCATATCCACTGGCAGCAATGATCCAGTATTGTTTTTGACTTTTTTGGTCAATCAAGAATTGAATTAAATCGCTAGGATCATCCAGTAATTCGGTTTTCAAATCAATAGAAACAACTTGACCATCAACTAATGGAACATCTAATGTGTTTGATGATTCTGCTGCCTCTGAACCAATATAATAAGTTATATCAGCTGTTGCGTCTTCCATAATGACGATTGTTGTAGTTGGTTATTGATTGATTGTTCAAGTATTTTTTTTTTTCGGTTTTGTTATTTCAGAGAACGATAGAGCGAAAAAAAAAAATTTCAGCAATATCTTACCATTGTACACGACTTTGAAAAAAACTCTGCGGCTTAAATTTTGGCTGTAAAAAATGAAAATGAAAATTTGTTTATTAATACTTGTAAAATCAATCTACTTATAAAATGGCTTTGGCTACACCGTTTCCAGTTGTGATAATTCTTCTACCAATTCTATCTTTTTTGGTGACAATGGCGAGAGTAATGAGGTTTAATTTAATTGGAATAGCACCTTCTTCATTAGCAACAGAAATTCGATATTGTTCTTTATCACCACCGTCTGGGTATGGAACAGCAAAGAATTCTTCTGAGTCATTGATTTTCAAGTATCTATGACTTCCATCTTGAACATCAACACCAATCAACAGAGCATCTCTTTTGAAGACAAGATAACCTGATTCAACATTCAAAAAAAGACTATTTGTTTGTTCGAAAAGAACAGTAACAACAGATTTGTCGAGATTTTCATTATTAACCGTGTTCACTTGTTGATATTGATAATCTTGTTCTCCCAAGTATAAGTAATTAATATCTTTTCCTGTTTCGTAGGTAAGCGATTGGTAGTTAAGGGTAGTATCATTTGTTTCAACAGAAAGAACAAACATAGCAGCAGAGGCAAAAGTAGTAAAAAATAAGCAAGATAAAGCAGCGGTAAATTTCATATTTGAATTTGTAGTGGTTGTTATTGATTATTTAATAAATTTTTCAACAAAACTTGAAGAAATACATCCCAATTTATACCCCAAAAATTTTCAGTTTTTTCCAACCTCGACACTTTGATCATATTTTTTCATTTTGTCGAATGATTGAATCCATCCATGGAGAATTCGCCAAGAAATAGAATTAAAGGAGACTCAAAATATGAATAAAGATTAAGATCATCCACATACCAATACACTTCTTGTCAACCAAATACATTAAAAACAGATGATTTAACAAGGAAATATAATATTTTCTTAATTAGTTTATTGTTTGGTTTTGCGAAGCGCAATGCACCCGCGCGCTTAAATCTCCCCCAAGTTTTTATACCACGTCGCATACAATTCGTATGATTTACTAAACGGACCAATCCAATGCCATTATGAATTTGTTATCCGGAACTGTAGTCTAGACAATTGGTTTCACAACCCTTTCAAATTCATTCATTCCTGAACATCCTACGTTCTAGAACAAAACTCCAATGACAGTTGAGTTCACGTTTGTGTAAGATTAGACTTACGTAATTTTAAGGTAGCTACGATCGCAATTACATTCAAAAAAAAATTAAAAAAAAACGATGCACATCAAGACTCATCACAGTTGCTACATACATATAGTCAGTTTCACAATAAGAGTGAATAAATTATTGGAGATAAAACATTGTATTAACAAGAGACGTACCTACTTACTTCTTTTTACTAAAGTTGGGAATTTCACTTCTTGACCTAATCTGTTGCGTTTAGTTCCAGCTGCCCAGATTTGATATTCTATTATAATAGGAATAGTGTTATCTGGGGCATCACCAAAACCAATGTAGTATGTAGCATTGCCTGCATTTGAAACAGGAAGAGCATAAAATTGTAAAGAATTTTCGATTTCCAAATATTGGGTACCAGCAGCATCGCTAAACTGAAATGTTGTAGGGATTCTTTCAGTTCCTAAAACAAGCAAATTAGACTCAATGTTGACAAAGAGATCAGAATGGAAACCATTGGAGAGGTAATTAAGATCAGTTGATGGATCCCAGATCAGTTCAAAAGTTTTAGTAGTATCACTTCCTGTACCAATGTATAAGTGATTTACAGCATTACCAGTTTCGTAGTAAATAGGTTGACCGTTAATTGAAGTGTCGTTGGAAGTTGCAATAAGGTAAATGGCATCAGCAAAAGCAGTAGCAGAAAACAAGAATGTAGTGATAATAGCAGTAAATCTCATTTTTTTCTTGGTGTTTGTTTGTAGAATGTAGAAGTGTTTTCATTCCATAAACCCAGGTTCATTTTTCGACTTTTTATAATAGAACTGAAAGGGGGGCTATATGCTTTTGACTAATCTCATCCTCCAACTAGCACATGTCCCAACTAAAATCAATGAACTTAGAAGGTCTTGCATCCTATTACTCAATATTAGATTGAATTATGGCTATTGTGGCTATTAGCAAAAATAAATTGCTATTTAATCTTTGTGGCTATAGATTCAATTGCGCAGAGTGCTTAAATGAGGTCGGAAAACAGTATCCCCCAAATTTTAAAACACTTTGTGTCAATGTCACAAAATTCACTCATAAACTAAAATTAAACATTAATGAGATAACTAAAAACGTACATGTTGGACAATATTCAAACCGAATTGGTCAAACGAAGACAATAAGGATAGAACGGGTGTATATGACCGATATTGAAGTACTGGAAAAACACTTATCCAGATTGTCAATTATAGACATGTAATTAAGAGTATTTTACATTCTTCGCATACGATATTGCCATGTCAATCCGAATTGTAAATTCTCCTCCTAAAATGTCAATTTGAAATAAATTGATCACTTTATTTTCTTCATGCAAAAAATAAAATAATTAATCCGATTTTTCGGCTTTGTGTAATATCTCATTAAAGCTTCCATATTTATTTCATTTCATTATTTAACGTTAGATGAAATAGACTAAATATCTATGAAATAATTACTACGTAATCAAAATTGTTGACTTTTGTAAAGTAGTATTAAAGTAAACCCAATTTGAAATATTCATTTACTCAACATCACCAGACCCAACAGAACTAAATTGAAAAACCAGAACAATGGAAATCATCAAAAATACGCAAAACCATGGACAACAAATAAATATTGTGCAGAAATAAAGGTGATTATAATTACTTATAACGACTCCTTTATTGTTTTGATCTGCTTTATCGGCGACTCAGGGATTATAACAATCTGTCAGTCGATGAAAGGATTATTCCTAAGTGAAACCGAAACGGATATCTATATCCCGATTGCAAATTTGACTACTTGAACATCTTTCAAGGATCTTCAAAGAAAAGTTTCTAAATCGTTCTATGAAAGGGGGTTTATACCATCGTATCTTTTCCTGGTTACACATTGACATGTGATGGTTACGAACCTCAAATCGAAATTTTCCTAATTAAAAATTACTACAAATTGCACAATGTTGTTATTGTGATCAATGACTTTTTATCAAACATTAGAAGTGACTCCGTTTCCGCTAACGATATTTGAAATACACAAGACTTTCTAAGATGTATATTTATATACAAGGGGTATCTAACTTCTATATTTTAGTTAATTCTATAGCTTCTTCAGACAACAACTTTTTGTAGGTTTTATCTCACCTTCGTTATTCATTACTGCACTTGAATGGTTTTGGAAATTATAATCAAATACTTCGAAATTGGCAGTTGGTTGAATCGTGCCATTTTGCAACGGTAGTTGTGTAGGTAACGATATGTGTTGAGGTTGTAGTTGTGGTAACTGTGGTGGTTGTTGTTGTATTGGTTGGTTATTTGCTGCGATCAAGTCTTCAAAATTGAAATCTAGCGCACTTATTATTTTAGTTTGATCTTTGAAATAATCATCGAGTCGATAACCATTTAAGATTCCATGAGTTTCACAATTTGTACAGTCACAAGCATCTGGTGGACAAGAACATTCATTTGGAGAACTTTCGGTACTAGCTTCAGCTTGTTCCTGAATTGAACCATTCCCATTCATATAATTTGAATAACTGGTAACTAATGAATTAAACACGATATTTTCATCTTTAGGGAACAGTGTCGAATTGTAATCAATGAATTCAGTAGATAATTTTTGATCAACTTTACTATTACCATGCACCATACATCCAGCACAAGCACACGTATCATCACAACAACAAGTCCCCGGAATAGAACATGATGGGACAGGCACAACACCAAACACTTGCTTTTTATCATCTGTTTCAGTATCATTCATAAGCACAACATTATTTTCCTGTTTGATTTGATGGTTTAATTTTTTCTTTATGTAAGTTTGCAAAATTCTTGATTTATTGACAGCTTTTTTCTTATTGTTGCAACAGCCACATGATTTCCCTTTGGATATTTTCGGCGTACAACAACTTGAATTATTGATAAAACTATCATGATTGATAATTGGCGGCGGTGGACTGACTTTGATCATTTTGCTCTTCTGTGTTTTTGATTCATCATAAGGTCCAATAATCTCACCACTTTTCAAATCAACCACTTGTTTCATGGACGTCTTGAGAATGATGATTGGTTCCGTCTTACATTTCTTGGATTCTTTATTCCCGGAATCGGCGATTTCTTCCGCAAACACGGCTACTCGATGATTAGGATTCCCATTTGCATAAACGACAGGTCTGCCTTTGGATCGCACTTGTAATAAGGGACGTTGATGATGTTTGCACAATGAGGACCGATGGCCACGCACACATTCCATACATGCGTACTTTATATCATCTATTAGTATCATTCTAGAAGGGGATGATTTGTCATATGAGCCTCAGGGTCTGACAATCGAGAAAGAGAAGACAAGAGATGAAAAAGAAAAGAAAATGAAGGATTGTGTTAGACAAGGGTTATTTTTTTTTTTTTTTTAATCCATTATTATTTTTTCTCCAGGTGTCTTACCACCTGATGAGCAAATTTTTCACTTCCTAATCAGGTGGATTTGCAATGGTAAAGCATTTCCGGTTTATTTTATTTCAAATATGTAATGATGGTTGATGAGAAGTTGACAGATTATGACGATGCTATGTTTCTTGGTTGGTGATTTTCCGATCGATATTTCCATCTCCGTAAACGTTATTATTATTATTTTGGTAACTAGTATTTTGTATTTTTGATTCAATGGTTGCATTGTAATTACAATTGATAGATTTACATGATATTATAACGTCAATTGAATGGCTTTCACTAATCGTTAATCTCTTCCGTTTTTCTCTCATCGACCAGGAACAAACAAACAAAAAAAAAAAATTTTTTTTCGATTTTCAATAAATTTCTTGATTATCATCAACCATAAACCCTAATGCCAGCTAAATCACAACAAGATTGGGAAATAGATTTCAACTCAGGTATCATTCCTGACTCTCAAATCAACTACGACGACGCCATCAACTACTGGTCAAACACCCCTGCTACAGTGAATGGTGTGTTGGGAGGATATGGCGAACAAACATCAGTTCCTAAAGCAGATATAGTTGGCTCATCGACCTTCTTACGTAAACTAGCCACCAGAATGACATGTCCTGAAGGAACCCCTAAGACTACTATTGATATGGGTGCCGGGATCGGAAGAATCACACGTGATTTGTTATGGAAAATAAGTGATTCCGTAGATTTACTAGAGCCAGTCAAGCCATTCGTTGCGCAAATGGAAAATGAATTGGTGGGTGTTCAACAAAAGGGGAAATTGGGGAAGATTTACCCAATTGGGATGCAGGATTGGATCCCGGAAAGACAATATTGGTTGGTGTGGTGTCAATGGTGTGTTGGACAATTGGCTGATGATGTGTTGGTGGAATTTTGGATTAGATGCCGTGAAGCATTGATTGAGAATGGTACGATGATTGTCAAAGAGAATATTGCTCCAATTGAAGATATTTTTGATGAAACTGATAGTTCGGTTACTAGGACAGACGCTAAGTTTAGAGAATTATTCGAAAGAGCCGGGTTTAAGTTGATTGCTAGTGATGTTCAAAAAGGTTTGCCTAAAGAATTATACCCTGTTAGAATGTACTGTCTAAAAAGTAAGTAAATAGATAATATTACTAAAAATAAATTAACTGTCTCTTTATTTATTACATAACTATACAACTCTGTTTTTACTTGGCTCGTATGGGAAAAGTAATGCCAAACAACCGTTGACCCCAACAAAAGCACCACAAATCCAAATCGGCACGGATGATGATGTATCGGAATAATAAGCAATCACCGGGACTATACATGTCATAACTCTTGTACAAGCAATAGCAATGGCATTACCAGTAGCTCTAGCAACCGATGGGAAAACTTCTGGGGTATAAGCATACAATGCTGAATAATAGATATACATGGAAGCAAAAGAAAGTGCAGAAAGGGCCACATTTTGAGGTCTGGTTTTGATTTGTGTGTAACCAAACAAGAATCCCATCGACATGACACCCCCGATAAACAAAACACCTCTTCTTCCCAACCAGGGGAAGAAGAATAACAAAGCACCAGTAATCAATGGACCACCCATAGAAACTGTATTTGAAATCAAATTGTCTCGATAAACACCATGGACATCAGGAGCAGAAATATTGGCCCCTCTGGTTGCTAAATATGTTGGCAAAAAGGAAGAATATAATGGGTAAGAAATACCTAACAATAACCAAGAAACAAACACCAAGATAGTTGATCTAGCCATTTTTCTATTGGAAAATAAAATTTTAACATGATGGTACATTAATTTCAAAGTACCGGCAATATCGATATGTTTTCTGTAATCATCATTGATTTCAACCTTACCAATAGCATGCAAGTCTTCAAGAGTAAGGGAACATGGACGGTTGTACTTAGTTGCAACTTTTTGCAAGATTTCAACGGCTTCTTCATCACGGTTATTGGAAACTAAGAATTTTGGTGTTTCTTTCAAACGAATCACTGTGAGACGCAAAATAGCCATGGCTAAAACAATACTTCCATTAGTGTAGTAAACATATCTCCAACCACGGTTTAAATGAGATGGACAATTATCAGCAGATTCACAACTATTGTTTGGCAAAAAGGCGTATGCCAAAGCAACAGCAATAGTTTGACCAATCCCCCAGAAAAAAGCGAAAAAAGTCAACAACCATTGATCTTTATGAGGTAAATATTCCAAGAAGATACAAGTATCCAAAACCAAATTCCCACCGGCTGCGAAACAACTCAAAAATACAAAAATACAATAGGAAGCCATATTATTCATTACCCCGGTTAAAATAGTGAAAATAGCACTCAACAACAAAGTGATATTGAAAGCTAACCTTCTTCCGATTAAATCAGCGGAGAACCCCCAGAAAAGAGCACCGAAAAGTAAACCACCAGCTAACATTTCATTGGAAACTGGATAAGTATAACCAAATTGATAATTAACAAATGTTCTCACACTACTTTCCAAATAAGTTAATTGAGTATCAGTCCAATAACCCATACCGTTCAAAAAAAACAATTTAAGATGATATGGAGTAAACCCAATTTCATCAATTGCGTCATTGATTAACTTCAATTTTCTATTCAATACGGAATCACTTAATTCGTACAATTCATCATTTGCTAATGTGGATTCATCTTGATCAACCGACGAGATTGGCGAAACCTTTGTTGGTTGTTTTTCTGGATCTGTAGACATATTGAGATGTAGTTGTCAAAGATTTTAGGAAAAAAAAATATGTAAAAGCCACCACCTAAAAAAAAAAATAGAAAATTGGTATGTAGCAAAAACTAAAGCCATTTTAGGGAATTTTATTGTCATTTAAATAGTGAAAGTCTTGTGAGGTTATTTTTTGAAAAGGAAAAAAAAATTCGAAGTCAAATTCTTGTCTTGTTCTGTATTACTGAATATGGTAAAATGTAGTACATGAATAAAGGTTACTGACAAAATTTTGTGCTAGATATTACATAAAAGACTGGTGTGCGGATGTATTGATAAATTTGTCCGAAGTAAAAAATCCCACGTTTTTGAATTTATTTAAGAAATCATACATCTCCACTCAACAAATAATAGAAAAAAAATTGATGTGTAAAAGGGAAAAAAAAGATTAAATTGGAGGAGATAAAAAAAGGAATTATTTTGAAAATGATTCCTTAATCTGGCTAAAAGTTTTTTGATATCTCAATGTTTGATAAAGTAAGGGGGTGTGTGGAAAGTGATGATGAAGATTTGAAATATTATTTTTTTGATAAATATGTAAATAATTCCGTGGAAATATTCCCGTTTATTTATGCTCTATTTTTTAATTTGAGATTAACGTGCCACAAGAGAAACACACACGCGTGTGTAGTATCTTCAAAAAGGTGACACGTTTATTAAGTACTCTATGGTTAAATTGATGGCTTTTTGAATATGGCTTCTGCAATACTCAAAAAAAATCACATGCAAATTTAAAATTATGTGTACGTTTTTGTTTTTTTTGTACGTCTTGGATTTTTCTTTTAAAACTTGCATTGAAGTCAAATTAAAGAATTTTATAATGAAGCTATCATTCAGTTTGATAACCAAGTATATCTAGTCAGTCGATGAAGATTTGATAGTAATTAACAAACTCTTAAATGTTTTTAGATTTTTTTTTTTTTTGGTAAAATTTTTATACCAAAAATTTTATAAATCAAGTAATACGTCATAGTAAAAGAAGAAACGTTTAGAGAAAAGTAAATTAATAGTGGATATTAAATACCATAACGAAACCTTTATTATCGTGTGATACTAATATTGCTGACAAAGACTTTCGGAAATGAATGCAAAATAAAAAAAAACAAGAAAAAAAAATTGTGAGGGGTGGAGATTAACGGGGATTGAAAACAAACAACGGAGAAATAAAAAAGCAAGAAACCTAATGTCACATATTTTTCTTATCCTTCGGTGTAATATTTCAATCACCGAACTTTAGTCATGAACAATCAATATCTATCTCAGATAACTAAAAAGAGATAACCATTACTAAGCTTCATCCAATTTCACTTTCTTTGTCCCCCCAACAAAAAAAAAAACCTAGGCGGAAGGCACTCTTTTGTGGTTGTTTTAAGTATACTTCTCTTTATACCATATACAGATAAATTCTATCAAAAATTCCGGGTTACAAATGGAAATGAAATGCTGCAAACAACCCTCTCCACAATTCGTAGGCTTTCATGAAAGATTTCTTCTCCTAATAAGGAAGTATTATTTGAAAATCAAGTCATAAAAAATATCAATCATCCTGCATATACGACTGATCGTTTCAATTTATGCGCAAAAAAAAAAAGAAAATTTTTTTTCTTCTCCGTTTTATATTTTTTTTTTTTATTGGGAAATCAGTCTGATAGTACCAACAGAAAAATAGAGAGAGAGATGATATTAAAGAAAATAAATTATCATCGATATTTAAAATCTTCCTATTCTTCCTCGTTTGGTTCTTTTTTAATGTTTTCTTATATTTCAAATTTTTTATCATCATCTCCTACTAAATCTAAAATACGAAATTACTCAACAAAAATGTCATCAACATCCATGAATTCACTTACTACTCAATTAGACTCAATCGCTCCAAGGTTTTTATTAAAAAAGGGTGATATAGAAGTTATTAATGAACCTTCTATTTTTTATCAAACATTATTAAATAAAATCAGTACTGCTAAATCAAGAGTATATCTCAGTACTCTTTATATCGGTACTAAACAACATGAACTTGTTCAATGCATTGATAAAGCAATGGAAAAAAATGAAGAATTAAAAGTTTATTTATTAACTGATGCTCTTAGAGGTACCAGAGAAGCTCCAAATCCGTGCAGTGCATCACTTTTAGCTCCGTTGGAAGAAAAATATGGTCGTAGGATAGATATAAGGATGTACCATACACCACATTTAGCCGGGTTTTCGAAAATGTTAACACCCAAGAGAATCAATGAAGGTTGGGGTCTACAACATATGAAATTATATGGATTCGATCAAGAAATTATATTAAGTGGTGCTAATTTATCCGAAGATTATTTCACGAATCGTCAAGATCGTTATTATTTATTCAAGAATAAACCATTAAGTGATTATTATTTCAAAATCCATGATGCGGTATCGTTACTTTCATATAGAATAGTGCATACCAACAAATTAAAACAAGGTTTCAAGTTAACATGGCCAACCAGTAACGCCAGTTGTGAACCACATTTAAATTTCCATAGATTTGTCAGTGATTCATCTTATTTATTAACTCCAATTTTACAACAACAAGCATTATCTTCATTTGAAGAATTTGAACATAACCCAGATTATGACACTATAGTATATCCAGTTTCCCAATTCACCCCATTATTCCCAGCCAATCAAGACCAACTGACGGAAAAACCAGCAATCTTACGAGTTTTATCATATGGAGACTCCCCAAAAGTCAAATGGTGGTTCACTGCTGGTTATTTCAACATGCTACCGGAATACCAAAACAGATTATTGAATGGGAAATCCACAGGAACCATAATCACTGCATCCCCGAAAGCAAACTCATTTTATAAATCCCCTGGCGTGTCATATTATTTACCCCAAGCTTATCTTTTATTTGCCAAACAGTTTTTGGAACAAGTTAAACATTTAGGTAAATCTGCATTGATCACGGTGTATGAATGGCAAAAGGGGATAGTTAATACGCCTAATGGATGGTCATATCATGCAAAAGGATTATGGGTAACGGCACCGAATGAAAATGAACCAAGTATTACGGTGATTGGGTCCTCGAATTATACGAAACGTGCATATTCTTGTGATTTGGAAAGTAATGCGATTATCATTACGAAAGATAAGGAATTGAAGAACAAGATGAAGAATGAGATTGATCATTTGATGAAAGATGTGAATGAATTGACATTGAGTGATTTTGCTCCGAAGAAATTGGAATCGACGGAACTGGAACCGAAATATTCCGTGGATGAAGACAGGAAGATAAGTTACGGGGTTCACTTGGCTGTAAAATTACTTGGCGGTAGATTATAGATAGAGAGAGACAACACACTAGAATTAGAAAATAACCATGCATTTTGTATTTATTTATTTATTTATGTTTGAGTTGTAAAGTAGATTTGTTTTCTTTATAAATATACATTTGATACTTGATTATCAACATGCATATCAACTGAAAGACCACTTCAGTCCATGTTGGGAAATTAACCGGCACCTCCCACCATTCAAGACTCCTCGACATCTTCCCCAACAATTGCACCACCACCACTACCAACAGCAAATCATTCCAAGTACCAGTGAATCCAACCACACATCGATCAAACCAATTCATGGAAATGACGGGTACGTATTTAATCGTTGAAATCGCCCTTCCCACATACCATGTCGAATCAATAACATCCAAAAACACAATCTTCCCCTCACCATACCGATACATTTTAAAAATCCATCCCCATAACAATCCTAAACATAAACGAAGCAACAAAGAAGCAGGACTTACTCCTTGGTTGGTGTTTTGCGTATGATGATATAATCGGAGTTGAAGACATAATAAAACAGCCAAACAGCATTGGATGATTTGTAATAGTAATAATAAGTACGATATTGGGACGCTTGGGTATATTGGGTTTCGGGAGGTGTATTCGGAGTTGTCGATGTATAAAAATGTAGTTAGGATCGATAAGTATGAATGTAAGAAGGAGAACGAGAGATAGTCGAAGGATATCCCGTAGATTGTTTTCTTTTCTTTATTGTGACGTAGTTGATATACTGAGTTGGCTATATCGACGATAGAGCCTATCGTAATTGCATACTCCAACATGTTTAAAGAACAAGGTTAAAGAAAAAACGAATGTATTATGAGAACACACATATATTTGAAACGAAAAAAAAAAAAAAATAAACGAAGATAAAAAAAAAATAAACAAATCATCCAATCAGTGACATAATTATCATGACACCGGAAATAGAAGGAAATTGGGATATCGTAGTGACATCATTACAAGATATCTGCAATTCCAATGAATCATTAACATTTGACAACATCTACAACAATTCATCCGAACTTTCCAAATTATCCTTGGATGAATTAGACAAATTACAGAAAGATATAATCGATCATAAATCCAACATCGGTACTGCGAAGAGATTAATCAACACATCCACAGAGAACTTAACTAAATTAATCGATATAATCACACGTGAAACCAAAGTCAAACAAGCGCATAAAACAGCAACGAAAAAGAAACCAAGCAAAACCACTAATAAAACCACTGAGTCGAAGAAGATCGATAAGAGAAGTTCGAAATCGAAACAGACTAAAAAAATAGGGAGATCATTCTGGACATCGAAATACAATCCTCTGGAACCGATATTCATTGGTCTGGAAGTGGCATATAAATTAAAAAACCGACATACGGAAGAATGGATTCAATGTGTCGTGGTTAAGATCATTGGCGATGGGATCAAATTCGAGATTAAAGATCCGGAACCTGATGAGAATAATAACCCGGGACAAGTGTTTAAAGCGAATTATAAAGAGATATTATTGATCCCGCCAAAAGGATCCGATTTGATTAATTACGGCTATGGATGTAAGGTGTTGGCACGATACCCGGATACATCGACGTTTTATCCGGCAATTGTGGTAGGGCATAAAAAAGATGGAAGTGTGAGATTGAAGTTTGATGGCGAGGAAGAGGTGAATAAAGAAACTGAAGTTGAGAGAAGATTGGTTTTACCCACACCGGAGAAATGATGTCGTGTGTAGATGGTCAATATATTGAATTATTTTTTTTCTCTCTCGATATTTTTTTTCTTCGTCGTTTCGTTGAAAAAAAAAAAAACAAGAGTCATTAATTGGAGATTACTTTTCCATCCATCATTGAGAATTTATTCAATCGTATTCGAAGAGACAAAAGAACGGAGAAGTTTTGATATAATTGTGTCAAGTATATTAGCTTAAGTATTGTTGTATTTTATTATTATTCCATTATTATTGGTTGTATTATTTGAATTTGTTTTATATTATAGTTGGAAAAAAAAGTAAAAAAAAAATGGAAGGAATGGATATTGATGATTACTCCAGAGTATGTTGAAAATTTTTAATACAAAGTTTAGAAATTCCTAGTCCGGTAACAAAAAAAAAGACAGGGTGACTTTTTTTAATTTTTTGGCACGGCTATCACTGCTAGACTGAAATTCTATGACGTGGTAAATAATCCATAAAATTCGGGACTGGTGTTAAAATGCTGGTTTTGGTTTATGTTTGATTATACCTAGACATATACAAAATGTTTGTTGCTGAACTTTAAGGGTATTTCTTTTCTTCTTATTTATCATAATTATTAATTGCTAACATAATTTCAGGACCGTTCTCCAGATAGAGACAGATCACCAGTGAGAGATAGATCACCTGCTAGAGACAGATCACCAGTTAGAGACAGATCAGATTCGTTTTCCGGCAGTAGTGGAAGAGACAGTTTTTCCAAAAGAGACTACGGTTATTCCAGCAGATCTTCTTACGGTGGTGGTAGCAGTAGAAGAGATTATGATCGTGGTGGTTCCAGTAGCAACAGAAGAGATTATTCAAGAACTGCCAATGATGCGGAATATCGTTCCAAAACGGAAAGAAATTTCGATAACTCGATATTCATCGGTAATATCCCATACGATGTCACATCGCGTGACATTGAAGATATTTTCAGAAAGGATTTCACGATAGTAAGGGCTGATATCGTCACCAATAGAGGTCAATCTAGAGGTATGGCTACCGTTGAATTCAATTCGAAAGATGACGTTAGAGACGCTATCAGTAAGTTTGATCGCCATGAATATCGTGGCCGTGAGATTTTCGTCAGACAAGATTATCCGCCTCCTGATAAAAAGAATGATTATGGTTCATCTAGAGGTAGAGGTAGAACTTATGATAGTAGATCAGGGGGCAGTAGATACGGTAGTGGTGGTGATAGATATGCCAGCGGTGACAGATATGGTGGACGTGATAGTGGACGCGACAGTGGACGTGACAGATATGGTGGTAGTGACAGATACCAAAGTAGTAGAAGAAATGATAATTATGCTCCTCCACCACCACCTACTAAACCGGGTACGGAAGTTTTTGTTGGTAATTTACCATTTTCTGTGAATTGGCAAGCATTGAAAGATTTGATGAGAGATGCCGGTGAAGTGGTTAGAGCTGATGTTAGATTAGACAATTATGGTAGATCAAGAGGTTTTGGTACTGTTGTATTTAATACTGAAGAAGAAGCCAATAAAGCCGTTGAAATGTTCCAAGGTTATGAAATTGAAGGAAGAAAATTGGATACTAGACCTGGACGTACAAGTGGTAGCAGTGATTCATCTAGTCGAGGTTACGAAAGAGATTCATACAGAAGTTCAACTGCTGGTGGTGATAGAGGTTTTGAAAGTAGATCCGGAGGTGGAGGAGGTAAAAAGAACTCTGAATTCACTGCTGATGTTACTGGAAATGGTGAAAAATCTGACACCATCTATGTTCAAAACTTACCATTTGCTACCCAAAATGATGATTTGTATGAATTGTTTGAAACTGTCGGTAGAACTGCTAAAGCTGAAATTCAATATGGTGAAGACGGTAGACCAAGTGGTAATGCCGTGGTCCAATTTGAAATTGCTGATTTAGCTGAAAATGCCATTACCCAGTTGAACAACTATACATATGGTGGTAGAGATCTTAACATTACATATGCCACCAGACCTTAAAGTACATCTATTTGGGCATTTGTATAATAGAATTGACCGATAAAATAAAAAAAATATTAAACTCACATATATCATTCTAATATATATAAAAATAAATCTACAACAAAAGTAAATTATCAATCTATGTGTATTTTATTTCTATTTATTACATTAATGACCAAATCTTTTCTTAAACATTACAGATTCTTCATCTTCCACATCTTCTAAAACAGCCTTATGATTATGACCATTACTCATAGGAGTAGCTTTTGGTTGGACTTTAAGTTGTTTTGGTTTAGGAGCAACTTTAGGTTTTTGTTTTTCTTTAACAGCTTCTTTAGTGGTGTTTGGAATAACTGGACCTAAATTAAATCCGAAAAATTGATTAAGGAATTCTTGTTGTTGTTTGACAAATTGATCATATTCTTCTTTTTCAGATTTAGCCTTTTCTTCAGCTTGAGCTTTTTCAAATTCAACTTTTTTCTTTTCTTCTTCCAATTCTTGTTGTTTAGCAACTTCATGTAATTTGAGTGCTTCATTTTCCTTTTGGGTAAGTTCTTCAAGTTCCTTTTGTGCTTGAGTGATTTTATCAAGTGCAGCTTGTCTTTGAGCAGCGAGGATTTTTTTAGTTTTCTCAATTTCTTCCTTCTTTATAGCTTCTTCGGCAGCTTCTGTACCTGCAACCTGTGCTTCTTTTTTGGCAGTTTTATCAGTTGGTTGAGTAGCTTGTTTCAATACATTTGCAGCATGAGCAACTAAACGTTCATGGTCATCTTTCTTAGATTTTTCATCATCATAATCTTGTTTAGCTTTCTTTTGAGCATCAAGAATTTTCTTCACTTTAGCATACTCTTCTCTCTGTTTACCAGCTTGAGCGGCTTTAGCAGCAGCAGCAGTAGCTTTACTTTTACTTTCGAAATCTTGTTTGACTTGTTTATCAGAATATGGTTGTTGTTGAGGATTGTTCAAAGCGTCAAGAGCAGCTCTAATCAATCTTTCATGATCACCTAATGTATTTTCAAGCTTAGCATCTTTCTCAGCCGATGGAACACCAGGTTCTTGTTCTTTCAAAGCTTGAGTTGCAGCAGTGATTAATTTCTCATGATCAGCCAATGAATTTTCAAGATGTTCATCTCTTTCCGCTTCAGTTTCATCTTCATGACCCAACAAGCAATTAATGATATCTTGAACTGACAGATGGATGTAATGGATCCGTTTCGGGATGTTCAACACCAAGACGTTTTGTTGTCTATACCATTGCCAATTGATATTTTCAATATCGATGTAGTTGACATTAAACGGAATACTGGTTTCGAAATTATCCTCAATGGAATAAATCACAACTTGAACCATTGGTGAAACACCTTTGATGACTTTTATTTCATAGTTGTTGAAATTACCGGCACTTTTCTGAATGTAGATTTGGAATTCATCTTCGGTTTCTAATCTTTTGATTACTCTTGGACGAGTGTTTTCTTTATAGAAGAATTGATGTTGATGTAATAAATCAAATAAAGAAGCAACGTCAAGACCTTCTTGAGGAGCAACAGCAGCAGAAGGAGCAGCAGCGTAGTAGGAGTATGGATAAGACATGTTTAGATTGTAGTTAACTGGAAACGATAGTTTTAGTTTTTGGTTATGGTTAGAAAGAAAGAAAAGTAATAATTTAAACGAAAATTAGATTGCTATTTATATGGTCATTCGGGGGGAGTTGGTAATCGAACCATCAAGGGGGAGTTTTATTGTTTTTTTTTGCAGCGAAGGTCGCAGAAGATCGTGGAATATGGCCGAAGGTTCCAGAAAAAAGAAGAAGAAAAAAAAAAACCCCGAAAACTCGTGCGTCGGCGTTAACCAAAGTTGAAAATTAAAAACGCGGTTATTAGAGCGGACCAAATTTACATACTTCCCAATTAGGAAATCTAAAATTTTGTTTGACATTGCCTTTTTTTTTTTCTGCTGGCGAAGGAACACACACAAAAAAAATAAAATAAAATGTGATCAATTACAAAAGAAAAGAAAATAGTTGTACATTAACTTACAGGTTATTTGTGTATGTGTATTGTTGTAGATATGAGATATATTAGATCTTAACCATTACTGTCATCAACGAAAGTTTATATCCAGCCATCTAATAGTTTTTAATATTGGTCACACTTGTAGATTTAAAGGGAAATGCAAATTGAATTAAGCCAAAGTGCAAAAAAAAAAAGAAACGCCTCCAAATAAAAAAAAAAAAAGAAAAATTTAAATTAATTTGGGGGCGTGTCGTGTCTCTTTGTTGTGCCTTTCAATTTAATGGGTGCAGATCAATAAAAAGTTGGTACAAACTTTGTAAATTAAGTGTGTATGTGATTTATAACAAACAACCCAATAATTAAGGGAATAAATATTTAGTACTAAGGTATTAATGGTTCTTACACAGCCTAGACAGAGGTGTATTCAACAGTTAATACAGTTATTAAAAATAAAAATAGAATAATTCAAAAATAAAAAATTTTTCAATTTCTCTCGTGAAAGAAAAATAAAACAAAACAATCAAGAAAAATAATATAATATAAACACATACACATACACATGTACATACACACATCAAAATTAAACAACTCAATTAAGAAAACTAAGTCTTTGACACTTCTTTTTTGGTAGTGTTTTTCAAGTCAGGTGACTTCTCTTTCTCCTCATCATCTTTTCAATATTTTTTCATGATTACGAATTAAAAGTGATTACATAAAACATTAATATTACTAAAAATACACAAAATCTTAAAATAGCCAAACATCAAGAAAAATTTTTTTTTTCGTTTGAAACAAAAAAACAAAAAAAAAACAAAAAGAAAAACAAAGGGGAAATTTTTTTAAAATAAAAATCATTTACTTTTTTTTCTTCTTTCTTTCCTTTTTTTTTTTTTTTTTTAATATCCAGTAAAACTTATACTCATATTCACTTTCTTTTTTTAATCTTATAAACAATCAAACAAATACCCATACACTTTCATTTTTTAAAAAAAACATAATCATAATCATATCATACCATGGAAGTAGCACCAAGAAATCATATACGTCGTCAAGTACCACATCACAACGTTGTCTCTGTCTTATTTGACAAAAGGGCAGATGGTGATAATTCAACAACTGTGGTATTTCCAGCTTCAACTCCTTTTCAATCTTCATTCTTTCAATCTACAGGATCTTTCATTTCACAATTTCAATCACAACTGACAGAAACTACTATAGCTACTACAAGTTCTACTTCTCCATCATCTTCATCACCATCATTTCCAGATACTACCTCTTCCATAAATCCAACATCGTCTGAAGAAGAATCTTCATTTTTTGACGACTCTACGTTTGACGAATCAAGCGCAATTACATCTTCATCTTCCTCATTTTCATCTCATACATCATCATCTTCAACACCATCAGAAACTGGTGAAACTTCAAGTACTACATCGTCAAGTAGAACAACATCTTCCACATCATCTTCCGCCTCACAAGAAGTTACTACATTCAGTTCAGTGGATAATGGAAGTACTGTCATTGTGACTAGAACTTC
>JAKTXQ010000143.1:0-27666 GCA_030582995.1 Candida maltosa
TCAATCAAGACGATGAACCAATTGAACGATTACTTACAATACAATATTAAATATCCAATTGATAAATTTTCAGTATTTTCTAGAGGAGCTTTCCAATTATTTTTTATTAGAGACAACAAGTCTATATTTGGATCAACGGAAGTTACATTACCTACATTAATGGTTGATTTAATTGAAAACGTCGTTGGTAAAAACACCATCGTTTTGGGAAATTTTGAAAATAACTTATCACAATTTAAAGACAACATCAAGAATGAAATATTAACTCATTACAACACATTATTACAGGATTTAGAAAGTGGAGTGTATCATATATTGACATCATATGCCGCCAATCCTTGTCGTCTGCAACAATTATTATCGAAAGGTTTAATATTATGGGATACATTACAAGTTTCATGGGAATCGTTCGAATATGAAATGCATAAAAACTTCAATATTGGTGATGAATTTGCCAGTGGAGATTTGAGTATAACTGTGACATCATATATCTACTATTCTAAAATGCAATACATGGTTGACTTGCTATTGAATGGAGTTTCATTGGATATCTATAAACCATTCGAAATGTATCTCATCTACTGGTATGCCGAATTTTTAATTGTCAACGTAATTGAACATTTGGAAAATCGAGTGACACAAATCATTTTGGGTAAAATCAACTATTTGGAAACTAATATTCCTAAAAAAATTAAAAAATTGAAAGCAGGGGCTAAAAAAGATCAATTGAAGGAAATTAATCGTATCAACCAAGAAGTTGTGATTCCTCAGTTAACAGCTACATTGAATTTTAATCAAGATTATCTAATTAAATCATTACAATCCTTACAAACATTAATCCGATGTCATGCAAATTATCTTTCCGTTTTGTCAAAATTACAAATTATTGATTTCACAAAAGGACCAGCTAATAACTTAACATCTATGGAAAACTTATACTACTTAAGAATGAAACCGTGGTCATCGATAGGTATTCCAACCTTCCCAACTTTCGAGCAGTATGAATCTGTATTGAAAAACAACACTTTACCAGGTCAGAATAATAAATTAACGTTAATGAAATGTCTAGAATTGTTAGCTAAAATCAAAGGGGAATTAAGTGGTGTGGAAACGGATTATATCAAGCTTGTCGAATACATCAATCGTGACACTCGTAATAATTTCTTGAAGGATTCATTGATCACTCAATGGTATGATGAATTGATTTCCACAGTTGGTACTTTAAATGAAAACATTGCCAACATATCCAAAATAATTTCATCCAACAAAGATGATTTAAATTTGAAAGACAAGTATAAATTGACTATTGCTACGTCACATCACATGTACTTCCCTAACATTTCCATAGTACCTAAATAGACAAAAGTAATGATTATAAATAATTCAAAGCGGATCTAAACTCTTTGGCGTTTTCAAGTAACGTTGGATTATTCTCTTTATGGATAGTTGTCAAATCTTCTAAAATTTTTTCAGTTGATTCTCGAATAGCTTCCAAAGCTGCTCTAAATGTTCTTAAATTTTCAATTTCAGCAGTACGATCAGGAGATGGCATTGTTTGGTGGAGTTGTGTTGTTTTGATATTGAATATTTTGATCTAAACTTTTTTTTTCTTTTGTTTCGCTAGATTTCCTAATGTAGATACAACGCGCACTTTTTTTGTTAATCACCGTTTTTTATCCAATCAATCCAATCTCAATTTCCACTTTTTATTTTTTCCAAGCCAAAAAAAAAAAAAATTCAAAAGCAAACGCAATTCAATTCAATTCAATTCATTTTTACACACACAACCATGTCCACATCATTATACCGTACACTTAAAAACATCTACAAGTCCGGGTTCAAAAGAGCAGCATGGCAAATCCAACACCATAACGATACCAAAAGTGGTTGGTTAGTAGGTGTTGATGATTTCGGTAACAAGTTCTACGAAACTGATGCCCCAGAAGAAATCCATTTACGTACCAGATGGGTCGAATATAACCAATGGCATCAAGATATGTCCCAAGTTGAACCAGGTTGGCATTATTGGTTAGGTTACGGTACCAACACCCCACCTAACGCTTTGTCTGGAGAAGCTAAAGTGACTAGAGCTTATCCATTGCCTGCTCAACATAAACCAAATTATACTAATACTCCTGGTGCGTTTGTCACTTATAATACTGCTAAACCGAAATGCAGTTCATGGACACCTGAAGTTAGAGCAAGAGTTTAAAAAAAAACAGATGTGGAAAGAAAGGGATCTTTTCATTTCATTTCATTTGTGATGTAACATAATTCATATATTTATATATATTCGTAAGTAGCAATACATTCATTCATTCATTTACAGAAAAGTTGTGCTCTTTGTTTGGAAGCAATATGTATAATCTCTCGCACGAGACGTCATCATAAAAAACTAGGATCTCGGAACTTGGTTGAAAAATTTTTTTTTATTTTTATTTTTATTTTTTGATACATCTCTCTTTTTCCACAAAATACCATTTTATACTCCACATAAGATATGAGCACGTCAGGAAAATTACCAGGATTAGCATCTGATGCAGTATTGAAACAATCCATCCCAGTCCCAGAAGATTTCGAAGAAGTCAAAGGTATTGACTATTCTCAAGATAACGCTTACAACATGAAAGCTAAAGATTTGATTAAATCAATGTCAACCATGGGATTCCAAGGATCTTCTTTATCCCAAGCATGTAATATCATTGACCAAATGAGATCATGGAGAGGTAAACATAAAGATGAGTTGGAAGAACATGAAAGAACCGGTGAATTTGACGATGAAGGGTATCAAAGAACAACCGTGTTTATGGGTTATACTTCTAACTTGATTTCATCTGGGTTAAGAGATACATTACGTTATTTGGTGCAACATAAAATGGTCAGTGCTATTGTTGCCACTGCTGGGGGTATTGAAGAAGATTTAATTAAAGTCTTGGCTCCTACTTATATGGGTGATTTTACTTTACCAGGCAAAGGATTAAGAGACCAAGGTATGAATAGAATTGGTAATTTATTGGTTCCAAATGATAACTATTGTAAGTTTGAAGAATGGATCGTCCCTATTTTAGACAAATGTTTGGAAGAACAACAAGAAGCTATGAAAAAATTGGGACCGGAAGGATTGAATGCTGATTCCGAAGCCGTCTGGACTCCATCGAAATTGATTGATCGTTTAGGTAAAGAAATTAACGACGAATCTTCTGTATTATACTGGGCTCACAAAAACAAAATCCCAATTTTCTGTCCTGCTCTTACGGATGGTTCCATTGGTGATATGTTATTTTTCCATACATTCAAAGCATCTCCAGAACAATTGAGATTGGATATAGTTGCAGATATTAGAAAAATCAACTCTATGTCCATGGCTGCTTCTAGAGCTGGTATGCTTATTTTAGGAGGTGGTTTGATTAAGCATCATATTTGTAATGCTTGTTTAATGAGAAATGGGGCTGATTATGCTGTCTTTATCAACACTGGTCAAGAATTCGATGGATCTGATGCCGGTGCTAGACCTGATGAAGCCATTTCGTGGGGTAAAATCAAAGCTGAAGCTAAATCTGTTAAAGTTTATGCTGATGTTAGTTTGGTTTTCCCATTGATTGTAGCAGCCACTTTTGCCAGTGAAAGACCATTGAAATAGAAGAAGAAGTATTTTATAGAAATAGATTCGTAATTTTTTTTTGATGCAAAAAAAAAAAGAATTGTCCATAAACGGCATCAATTTTATTATTTAGGGAAATTGCTGGTTTAAGCGCGGAATTGGGTTTTCGTTTGTGTCGTCTCGCCGCCACCACAATCTGTCTTTGATAATATTTTCTTTCCTTCCTCCAAGAAAAGAAGTATATATAAAACCCCCCGAAAACCGTTTCTTTTTCCCTTTCCTTTTTTCTAAAATTTCTTCAAAGATGTCTAATATTGATGATATTCTCGCTGGACTTACTGAGTCTTTAAAACGTCTTCAACAAGCTTCTGAACAAAAACTTGCTGACGAACAAAATGCCAAAGTTAAACCCCAAGAACCAAGTCAATCTCCATTAACTAAACGTACCAAATTCTCCAATGAATACTATAGCAAAATTGCCGATGACTATATTGAATTCACTTATAAAAACCCAACCATTTATCATGTTGTCCAAACATTCAAGACACAAATTGAGGATAATGGTTTCACCTATCTTCCTGAAAGTAGTTCTTGGTCTGACTTGAAAGCTGGTAAATACTTCACTGTCAGAAATGGCTCTTCTCTTGCTGCTTTCGTGGTTGGTGATAAATGGACTCCATCAAATGGTGTTGGTGCTATTGGTTCTCATATTGATTCTCTTACCACAGTTTTAAAACCAAATTCCACTAAAGCCAAAGTCGATGGTTATGAATTGTTAGGTGTGGCTCCATATGCCGGCACTTTAGGTGATGTTTGGTGGGATAGAGATTTGGGTGTTGGTGGAAGATTATTGGTGAAAGGTAAATCCGGTAAAGTTAGTCAACAATTGGTTGATTCCACTCCACATCCAATTGCCCATATTCCAACTCTTGCTCCACATTTCGGTGCTCCAGCCAATGGTCCATTCAATACCGAAACCCAAGCCGTCCCAGTTATTGGGTTTACTGGTGAGGGTGACGAAGATGAAGAAGTACCAGCCACTGAGGCTGAAAAAAATGCTCCATTATATGGTAAACATCCATTGAAATTGTTAAGATACATTGCTGGTCTTGCTGATGTTGAAGTTGCTGACATTTTGCAATGGGATTTACAACTTTATGATATCCAAAAAGGTACCAAAGGTGGTCTTAAGAAAGAATTCGTTTTTGCTCCAAGAGTCGATGACAGAGTTTGTTCATTCGCTGCTCTTAATGCGTTGATTGATTCCGCCGTTGATAGTACTTTAGCCAAAGACTCCTTTTCTATTGTTGGATTGTATGATAACGAAGAAATTGGTTCACTTACCAGACAAGGTGCTAAAGGTGGATTGATTGAATTGGTCGTTAACAGAGTTTTGTCATCTGAATTTGTTAACCCTGAAGGTGTTGATATTCAAGAAAGTTTAAGATTGACTTATGCCAACTCTATCATTTTATCTGCTGATGTCAACCATTTGTTGAATCCAAATTTCGCCCAAGTTTATTTGGACCATCATAAACCATTACCTAATGTTGGGGTTACTTTATCATTGGATCCAAATGGTCATATGGCAACTGATTCTATTGGTCTTGCTTTAGCTGAAGAATTGGCAAGAAAGAACGGTGATAAAGTGCAATACTTCCAAATTAGAAATGATTCGAGATCTGGTGGTACCATTGGTCCATCTATTTCCGTCCAAACTGGTGCCAGAACTATTGATTTAGGTATTCCACAATTATCCATGCACTCAATTAGAGCTACTCTTGGTAGTAAAGATATTGGTTTAGGTATTAAATTCTTCTATGGTTTTTTCAAAAATTGGAGAGAAACTTATAATGATTTCGTTGACTTATAGACAGCTGCGTACATTAAAATAAATAAATAATATAATAAAAGTCCGTTTTACATGTCAATTATTTTATATTCGTTTTTTTTTTGTGGGGGCCGAAGTCAATATAATTTTTCGTCATTTCTCCACCATCAGTTGGTCGTAGAAATAAGACGGCGAAGCAGAAAAATAATAATTTTCCCCCCCAATTGATGTATCGTGTCTGTATGAGAAAAAAAAAATGGTGGACTAGAAAAAAAAAGAAAACTGCATTTTTGTTTTCTTGTTTTTTTTTTGGCTGATCAAAAGAAAAAAACCACACCACAACAATCCTATTCCGGATAGACATTTCAATTATCAAATAAACTATTTATTTGTTTCTAATCAATTGATCTTAAACAATTGCACATTCACCTACTTTTGAAAGAAAAAAAAAAGAAGAGAGAAAAACAAAAAGTTTTTAAGTCAAATAATTAAACATGGGTATGTGTCTAATGAAGAAAAAAAAAGAGGGCATCAAATATTTAAAATCAAAAAAAGAACAATACTCTGCCGTACACAATGGATTATGTTTTTTTGCATATTGGTTTTTCAAGTATTTACCGTACTCATCTCCTTGAATCAATTACTAACAACGCGTTTTTTTTTATGTCTAGTACCTCCCAAGAAAATGAGCTTGCAGGAGTTTATCCAAGATGAAGGTATGTCAATGATTAATTTCATTATTTGTGTTATTTCGGAGTACTAACAGTTCTAAATAGCCTATGGTGGATCTTGGGCAGACACCGATATCGATATGTCATCAATTTCAGTTCCTATAGATAAAACTCATTACCATGATGACGATGGATATAATGGTAATCGTCATACTGGAGATGCAACCATTTCGAGTCCTCCATATATCGTGAAATTATTGAACTTACCAATCACCGCAAATGATTCATTTGTTGAAGATTTATTCCAAAGCAGATTCACTCCTTATGTCAAATTCAAAATCGTGACTGATCCTGCATCTAATATATTGGAGACTCACATCATCAAACAAGTTGCTTTTGTGGAATTGGAATCGGCTGCAGATATGTCCAAAGTATTGAAATGGCATGACTTGTATTACAAAGCCAATAGAAGAGTAATTGTGGAAGTGGCCGATTTCAATGATTTCCAAAACTGTATCCAATTCAATCAAGAACATTTTGAAGAAATCCGAAACATTCAACATGATTTTATAGCACAAAAACAACAGCAACGTCAACCAAGACATATGGCATTATTGGATGAATTTGAAAGAAATCAACGTGGATCTGGGTTACAACAACAAAACCAATACGGCGGGCATCACTATCAACAACAACATCAACCATTTAATTCTAGTCCACGAAGATCACTGTTTAAAGCAAGTCTTCCAGTAAACGAGTCATCACATATAAGAAGACTTTCGTTTGAGGCACAATTACATCCACGTCTACAAACTCATGAACAGCGTTTCAAACAACCAGTATTGGGCCATCCATTTGATGATAGCCATGACCATCATCATCATCCAACGACACGCGACGCACATAACAATCACTTTGGTGAACATACAGCAGAACCTGTACATCATACTAAAAACAAACCTAATCCATTTGGAGCAGCTAAACCAGTTGATACATTATCTAAACAACAAGAAATTGAGAAGAAATTAATTAATTTGAATACAACTACTGTGCAAACTTTAGGCGATGACCCTTCTGTGGATGTTGAAACAACCATTAAAAATTTCCATGAGAGCGGGTCTCCAAAATTTAGAAGAAGTTCCATCAATACTAGAAGATCATCAACAACTGAGAAAAAACCACTGGTATCAATTTTGAGAAGAGATTCATCCGAACCACCATCACAACAACATCAAGTATCGGTATCGGCACCTCCTACACAGACTTCGTCTAAATCCCCAGAGTTGGTTCCTGCACCAGTGGCTGCAAATACTTATCCAAGTAATGGAACAGGGAAATCATTGGCACAATTATTAAGTGAACAATCTGATATGATGTCAAATCCACAATCTGGAGGTAAAAACACATCAAGAAATAACAGTAATAATAAACCTGCACCTGCTGCCAAACCGATTATTTTGAAGAAAAAGACCCCATCTTCGCCTCCTATACATAGAATAGATTTAACCTTGAAAGAAGGTGAGTTTATAAAACAAGAAGAAGAAGAAAAACGCAACGTACTGGATCAAGAAGTGAAGTTGAAAGACTTAAAGATAAGTGACACAACACCAGAAAATGGTCATAAAGAGATCCAACAACCAGTGTCTACAACTACAACTACTGCATTTTCCAATACCGAAAAGGAAGAACGTCCAAATTTCAAGAATTTAGATCAACTAGTACAAAAGAGAAATAGTAGCAGAACATCATCATCGTCTTCATCTTCGAATAGCAAGAAGTATGAATACTACCGTCCTAAGGAAGAAAATGGAGAAGAACGTAACCACGATTCTTCACTTCCTTCAGGTGACATAACTACCGATAAAACATCAACAGAATCACCTAGTGCTGGTTTTACTAGAGGAAGGGGAAGAGGTAGAGGAAGAGGTGGACGCGGAGGTCGTGGTGGCCGTGGCGATTACTCGTATGGAAGTTATCGTTCAAGAGGTAATTATTTCCGAGGTGGAAATTCCAGAGGTGGTAGTGGTGGTACTGGTGGTGGTTCTACTGGTAACTTCAATCTCCATTATGTTAGATCAAAATCAAATAATGAAGAAAGTAATGCTTCCTAAAGCTCTATACGAATTTTTGTGATATAGGTGAATAAGTAACTATTTATTTATGATTTAAAAGTTAAATGTATACACGTCAATTAAAAAGAAAACCGGTTCCCCCTCTCCTATTTCTTCACTTCATAAACTTAAAACTATATTTTTCCTTTGACTGGTTATGTCATTACTCAATTGGATGATGCACTGTTACATGGAGCAAATATCCCGGAGTTTGGAAAATATGGTTAGAAGTCCATTACGAGAGACGTGTTGGGCGAAGTAATAATGTCGCAAGATTAGTTTTGTTTTCCATAATCTTCTATTGTTTATAAGGAGTTAAAAAAAAAAAAATTTAATCCGAAACGGTTTTTGCGTTGATGTTGCGCGACAATTTTCCAGTAATAAATGTAAATCATAAAAAAATGAGTCATGCATAAAAAGACAACAATAGAATGGATGTATTCAGAAGTAAACGTTGGTTACTCTTGTTTAAATCTAAATAATGAAAATTGGATAATTCTAGAACTATTTTGTGTTATACAGATTCCGTTAGGCTAAAAATCTTTGGCAAAAAAAGCAATACTTGTAAATTATACACGACTTGGGCTAATTTTTTTTTGTTCATTGTTTGCTTACTAATTCCACTTGGTCTTTGTTTTAATATTAAAAGCTTAGAAGAGAACTATCATACTTTTTTTAAAAAAAAAAAACCAACTTCTTCTCTTTTTCTTCATTATTGATTTGAATACTTCAGTTTTTTTTATAAATCACCAGTTAATTCAGTTTTCAGAGTATTACTCCTATTACCAGATAACTCACTCAAACCCCCCTTTTTTTTTGGTAATTTTTTTTTTGGCATAGAAAAAATATCTCAATCTCCTCCTCATTCATCTTTCCCCCCCTAAACACGTTTCATTAGCTGTTTTTTTTTATTCTTACTTCACTTTTCCTTTTATTTATTACTAATTAGATTTCAACGCTGTACTTTTAACTCCTCCCTCCTCCACTTCAAATTATAGAATTATTTATCATGACTGACGTGAAAAGACATTTTGCCGATATTGCTAGCCCTGCAAATTTTGATGATGAAAATAAGAAAATCCATACTTCTGCAGCAGCTGCCAAAGTTGGTAGAAAACCAATAGATACTGAACCTAAATCCAAGAGAACTGCTCAGAATAGAGCCGCTCAAAGAGCTTATCGTGAACGTAAAGAACGTAAAATGAAAGATTTGGAAGATAAAGTTAAATCTCTAGAAGATGCCAATGTTAAAGCAATGACAGAATCTGATTTTTTGAAAGCTCAAGTTGATGTATTGAAGAATGAATTGGCTAAATATAGAGGTGGCAATACTGATTTCCTGGACTTGAATTTGCCTACCAAAGTTGGTCACTTGTCAAATCCTAATCCAAATAGTAGCCTTTCCAGTAGTGAGAGTAATAATGTCACTAATGGTACTCCACAAAGTTCGATAAGTTCTGCAACATCAGTTAGAAGTACAGAGTTTGAGAAACCTTCCGCTGCAACTTCTGTTTCCAATCAATCTCCAGGTTTTGCTTTCGATAATCCATGGTCTAAGGATAACTTGCAAAAATTAAAAGAACTTCAAGATCAACGCCAGGCTCAACAACAAGGTGTCCCTGATTTGATTCTGGGATCTTCCTCAAATACATCACCTTTGAATGATAGTTTATTGGTTACCCCTGAATCATTGGCCTCTTTATCGACAAATGCCAGAAATATCAACAATAATATCCCAACCAATTATGATTTTTCGAACGACTTTGATGAACAAGTAGACCCATTCTGTGCTAAACTTAGTGAGGCTTGTGGAACAAGAAATAACCCAGTGCCGAAGTACAAACGTTCTGGCTCAAAATCTAGCGGGTCAGTGCATACCCACAATTCACCATTCTCAAATTTGGTTACTCCAAACTCTCATGTCAACGATAGCACGAATGCTGATTATATGAATGATCCATTTTTTATGGGTGAATTGGCTGGTTCTGGTGAATATAATTTCAATTTCAATGATAAGAAAGCCAATGGTCAAGATCCATTGTCTTTCCTCAATGATAACAATTTTGATATTTCCTTAGCTTTTGGTGACCCAAGTCCTGGTAACGATCAACAAGATCCAATTTCTTTGTTGACAACTGAAGAATCCGTGTATGATCCTTTGTCTGATAACAATATCTGCACAGTCAAACCACAAAGTGAAGAAGTCAACACGAATTTCAATTTCAATGATTTTATCAAGAGTTCATTACCTGAGAGAAAACAAGCCGCTACAGGTGCTAATGTTGTCCCAGAGGTAGCTGATGCAGCAGATGAAGTGGTGCCTGCTCCTGCGCAAACTTTGAGATGTAGTGAAATTTGGGATAGAATTACTGCACATCCAAAATATACTGAGATTGATATTGATGGTTTGTGTGATGAATTGAAGATGAAAGCTAAATGTTCAGAGAAAGGTGTGGTTATTAATACGGCTGATGTGAATCAATTGCTTGAGCAAAGTATTAAACGTTGATGATTCGGTGGTGGTTCTACTAACTTTTTTTTTTACTTACAAACCGCTAGTGTTGTTTGGTTATATAGTTTATTTTACGCTAGTTTTACTTTTTTTTCTATTTTAATTTTTTTTTTGATACATTTATTTATTTATTTAGTATTATATATAATGTTTACGGGTTTACAAGATTTTATTATTCTCCCATGGATATATCTCCGTAGTCAACATCATCTTCTTCATCTAAAAATTTATCAATTTCATTAAGCGAATTCTCAAGTTCTTTTGCCTTTGTGTCTTCAGTTTCAGTTGGTACAACTTCTTGCTTTTCCTCGTTGTCTTCCTGTTTAACTTCCTCTTCTTCTTCATCGTCATCTTCTGATGTTTCTGGCTTCAGTGTTTGCAGAACATCCGCCAGATCAATTTCTTTCTTGATGGAGATATTCGCCACTTCATCTTCCAATTCTTGCAAAATGGAAACACTATTACTTCTTGAACTTCTAGCTTCTTCGTCTTCTCTTTTCTTAGCAGTTTCATAAGTATTTTGCACCACTTGAACAAAACTATCGAAATTCTTCTTCGTAGGTCTATCCATGACAAAATCATTATCAGCATCTTCTAATAACCGTTTGGTTTCTTCCACAGCGGTAACTAATGCTTGTAGGGTGATTGAATCCACCGCATCACTAATAAAAAACTTGTTCAAGTTGTTAATGATCACTTTTTTGATGTTTTTCGAATCAGTTTGTTCCAATACTTGCAAGACATATACACATTGGTATACGTGACTAGTTGATTTATTGATTTCTTCATCGGTTAATTTCACCAAGTTTCGTGGATCACACCAACTGATTAATTGTTGGATGGTGGAAGTTGGTGAGATGTCTTGTTCATAATCGGAAAATAATCGATAAAGGACATCACCCGTAATAGCGGTCAAATTGGTTTGATGATCTTGTTTGGAGAATGCGTAGACTGGAATACAGAATGATAAGATTTGTTGTAATTCTTGATTGATTTTGGTATGTGGATTGAAGTAGATCAAAATAAGTGCTTCGAATAAATGTTTTTCATGTTCAAATAAGTCATCTTCTTCTTGTTGTTGTTCACTCGTGGTGCTGGTATTCTCACGATCTGATTTCTTTTGCATGCTCTTGTTCAACACATCCGACAAGAAAAGTTTGCATAACCCTTCTGCAACGATGCATTGTAATTTTGGGGTTTCAAAAGCTAACAAAGTCTTATAGAAAAATCTTGAATACCTGTATTTGAAATTGGAATCAAGAATATTCATCCCGTAAGTAGCTAAGATATCCATGATTGCTTTTAATCCAATGGTTTTAACTTCTTCTCCATTACTTTTCGCAGCTTGGAAAATGGTTTTACAAGCAATTTCGGCAATTTGATGATCAATCAATGCAAACAACCCTAAACATCTCAACCCGGCTAAATGTAAGTTTTTCTTGGTATCATTTTGAAGGGCATAATTGACAATACCACTATAAATGGAACTTAACGAAAGATGGTGATCTAAATTTTGACTAAGTACTTCCAATACGTGACCAGTGATAATTAAACATCTCAAAACAATGTCATCTGGTGGCATATTTGCTTCAACTTTACGTTTCTTGCTGGATATAGCTGACGATTGTTGGGATTCTCCATCATCGTCATCATCATCGTCTTCTTCGTCAAAATCGTTATCAAATGTAGCTGCTGCAGAATGGAATTCTTCATCACGTGAATCTCTAATATCAGTAATAATTTCCACCGCCATAGATACAAAATCTTTTTCATTGATGGAAATTGCGTTTAAAACTTTTAATGCGACAGATATCAAGTTTTCCGGTAATTTATCTTCCGTTAATGTGGTTCTTATAATTTGTGACAACTTTCTTCTTCCGATCTCATCACTTAAATCAAAATCTTTGGCAATCTGTAACAATTGGTTAATCACAAACTCTAATTCTTTCAATTTTTTGGAGAACGGTATACAATCTTCGGCATGTTCAGTTTCAAACAATTCAATGGTTTGAGATTTGGTGTCTTTAGCTTTAATGAGAGTTTCTCTGTTGTTTTCAAATTTCTTTTCCAATTCTTTTAATTTACCAAGGAAACCAAGTTTCAGTTGAACAGAATTTTCTAGTTCTTGGCTGAAAACATCCAATTGCTCTTTCAAATCATCTTCCAGAAAGTCTCTAATTTGGTCAATCATACCTGCATTTTCATCAGTTTTCAAATCATCAATATCTCCTTCGTCGTTTTCCAATTGGTCAACTCTACCATTTATTAATTTAATAGCTTCTTTGAATTCTTCAATATCATTGTCGGCATTTGCTAAATTTCTTTGATTCAATTCCACATCATTTTCTATCCTTGACACTTGATTTTCTAAACTAAATATTTGATCGTCTAATTTGTTGATCGACTCTTCATGCAGTTCCCAAAGTTTGACAATATCTTCATTATCATTAATTGCTTTTAATCTCACTTCCAAATATTTCTGTAGTGTTTCTGCCAAATCTAGCAATTCAGGGAAATTCGAGTTAATCAACGTATTCATACCTGCTTGATTACAATATTGATAGAAAGATCTCATCAAGAATGCCTTTTCCGTGGTGAGATTTTTCCAAAATGATTCATCGATAGTAATATTTTTAAGCAACTCCGGTTTGGTTTTGAAAAAAACTGCTAACGCTTGATCAGCAATTGAACTTTCAGTGACGTTTAATCTATCAATCAATTCCAAGATATCTTGATTCACCAGATCATACCAATATGTACTTAACATTTTGGCAGCAGCCATTTGCACAGAAGGATCACGATCATTAAGCCCCCATTTTAATAAATATTCTCTATTTTCAAAATCTATGGCATCCAAATCCCCTAATTCTCGAGATATTTTAGAGTATACTAACCTTCTGTTGATAAAATTTGGATCTCTTGCACGTTCAAGTAAAGTTGGGATAGTATCTCTTGTTTTCAATAAATTCATCAATGCGGCACGTCTAACTTCTGGACTTTCATCGTGTTGTAGACAATTGCTGATTTTTTCCAATATTTGGGCAGTCGAAATGGTTTCTTCAGTTTCGCCATCTTCGCTTTCCACTTTAAATTCGAATTGTTGGAAATGAGACATTGCCACAAGCGCGTGGATTCTTATGACGGATTCTTTATCTTCCAATCTATTATCCAATAAATTGTATAATGCTTCAAAAGTATCATTATCGTGGATTTCAGTGAAGAATTCAACCAAATAAGCCAATAATTGAACCACTCTATAACGTACCAGTTTATCTTTTGCCTCGATTCCGCGTAATAAATACTTGATCAAATACGAAACAAAGATCGATCGTGGCGTATCTTCTTCTTCTTGTGGTTGTTCAGTATCTTCATCTCCTTCGTCTTCTTTTTTCACTTTGTTGTCTTCTTCTTGTTGTTGATCTTCAGACGCATCATGGACGAGACTACTAACAAACAGATAACAAAACTTGGCGATTCTATCACCAGCCAATTCCCCCTTTTTCAAAGGTAGCACTTTACTAAGTAATTTTGTAAACCACATAGAAAAATAAAGCAATTGATCTAACTCAACAGCTTTCTTGAATACATTCTTCAAAATGACGACTAATTTTCTATGACCTGCCAATCCTGATTGCGCGTCTTGGAAAACGTGCATCATGGCATATCGTATCTCATTAGGCGTAGTAAACTTCTTTATTTTGGCTAAGGTTGGTTTTGGTGGAATCTCCATTGTTGGTTGGTGTATTAACTGGATCAACGAGTGTTTGTTTTTATTTTTTTTTTTTTTTTTTTCCAGCCATCAAGGAAAATTATTATTTTTCTGTTTTGATTTTCCCGCGTCGCCGTTTTTACAACAGAATACACCAGAAATGACTACAAAGGAAGAGATGATAACTTTGGTTACTAGTCCTTTAATAAAACATGGAGAAAGAACTCGGCTGTGTAAGCTTTATTATTCGTAAAGTTAGATCAGTATATCGTTTCCCCAGTTTTACAGATCTAGCCAATGATGGGAACGACGTTAAGTCTAAGGATGTTTTGTGTATGGCTCTCAAACGATGAATATTACTTCTTTCATGGGTACGAGTTGATAAATGTGCATGGTTAGAAACCATTGATATAGAACAATACGGATATTTCATGGATTAAATACACATCCGTATCATCGTATAGATCAAACATATCGTCGTACAATTTTCTTCCTGTCGTTCCCAAGCTTAGTGTTTTTTTTTTGGGAACGAGACGTCCATTTTTGTGTCGTAAAAAAATTTATTGTACGCGACAAAAAATATTCAGTTTTATATTTGTGTCGAAGTAGTAAATTTTTTTTCTTCCAGTCAACTTATGCTTCCCATCGTTGAAAAATTTATTGATACTTCCTAATCATATTTATTATCTTCAATTTTCCTTAAAAAAAAAAATCTTTTTCTGTTTTTTTGTTTTCTTTTTTTTATTTATAAGAATTCTGTTTGATCTATAAAGACACTTTTCAACATTTCTTAGATCTCATCTACCTAGATTCAACTCAATTATATATACACACACAATGTCTCCAATTCAATTAGCTGAAAAAAATCATGAAAGAGATCAACAATTCACCAAAGCTATGCATGGTGAATCTTACAAAAAAACCGGTTTGAGTGCCTTGATGGCGAAATCAAAAGATGCTTCCAATGTTGCTACTGAAGGTTACTTCAAACATTGGGATGGTGGTGTTACTGAAGAAGATGAACACAAGAGATTGGGCGACTACTCCCAATTAACTCATCATTACTATAACTTGGTTACTGATTTCTATGAATATGGTTGGGGTTCTTCTTTCCATTTCTCCAGATACTACAAAGGTGAAGCTTTCAGACAAGCCACTGCTAGACACGAACATTACTTGGCTCATAAAATGAACCTTAACGAAAACATGAAAGTTTTAGATGTTGGTTGTGGTGTTGGTGGTCCAGGTAGAGAAATTACCAGATTCACCAACTGTCAAATTGTCGGTTTAAACAACAACGATTACCAAATTGAAAGAGCTAACCATTACGCTAAAAAATACAAGTTGGATGATAAATTATCCTACGTTAAAGGTGATTTCATGCAAATGGATTTCGAACCAGAATCTTTCGATGCTGTTTATGCCATTGAAGCTACTGTCCATGCTCCAGTTTTGGAAGGTGTTTACTCTGAAATTTACAAAGTTTTGAAACCAGGTGGTGTTTTCGGTGTTTACGAATGGGTTATGACCGATAAATACGATGAAACCAATGAAGAACACCGTAAGATTGCTTATGGTATTGAAGTTGGTGACGGTATTCCAAAAATGTACTCTCGTAAAGTTGCTGAACAAGCTTTGAAAAACGTTGGTTTCGAAATTGAATACCAAAAAGATTTAGCTGATGTTGATGATGAAATCCCATGGTACTACCCATTAAGTGGTCGTTTGGAATACTGTCAAACTTTGAGTGATTATTTCACTGTTTTCAGAACTTCCAGAATCGGTAGACTTATCACCACTGAAGCTGTTGGACTTATGGAAAAAATCGGTTTGGCTCCAAAAGGTTCCAAACAAGTCACATTTGCTTTAGAAGATGCTGCAGTTAACTTGGTTGCTGGTGGTGAACAAAAGTTGTTTACCCCAATGATGTTGTTCATTGTTAGAAAACCAGAAAATAAAGATTAATTTAATGAGGTTAGTTCAATTCATATACATATTTCTTCTTATATTTATTCACGAGGTTTACTTAATAATAATAATATGGTAGTATAGATTTAATTTATTTTTTTATTTGCATACATATATAATAAACACATAACTATTCATTTCTTGATATTAAGTTATCCCGGAAAAAAAATACCTTGTGTTGCGAAATTTTTCATGATGCTTATCAGAGGCAATGCTTAATGTGTAAACAATAAAATTTCTTAGTTGCTATTTTCAAAATTTCAAGCAACAAAGAAGAAAAAAAAAAATGGTTGTGGGTCCCCACGATGTTGAACAACCAATTTTCCTTTTTGTTTTTTTTTTTTGACTTTCGTTCTTTCCAATTTTTTACAATATCCGCCCCTTTTTCTTTTCAATTCGTCTAACTTTATACAATGTCATTTCCTCCATTAGAAAATCCAAATTTCGAAGGGTACCAAGTCACCCGTCAAATGTGGCTTGAGTACTACAACTCCCACGAAGGTACTTTCTATGCCCGCAAAAAATGTAATGGATGTTACGACGACCATAGATTTGTTGTTTGGGCAGTTGCTGTTGCTGCTCAAGCTATCGTTGATGGGGCTAGAATTTATCCGGAATTAAAACCATTGATCGATCCAGCTATTCAGATTTTCCAAAGATACAAAAACAAACAGATTAAAGGTTATTCCGCTGCGGAAAATTCCGGTAATGATCGTGACATTTACTATGATGATGATGCCCAAGTTGCAAGTGCTATTATTACTGCTTATGAAGTTACTGGTGACAAGAAATATTTGGACCAAGGTAGAGAATTGGTGAGATTTTTAATGAGTGGTTGGAATAACAACCCAAATGCTAAAACTAGAGGTGGGGTTCATTGGCACGTTAGTAAAAATTACTTGAACGCATGTACTACTGCTGAAGTTGCTAAAGCTTGTTTACAAATCTCCAAATTCCTCCCACAAGAAGCAGGTACTTATATTGAATTTGCTGCGAATTGTATTGATTGGCAAATTCAAGTCTTACAAGATCCTAGCGATAAATTAATCAGAGATGGTGTCAGTGACAATGATACCAAAATTAATGATGTGAAATGGACCTATAATGTTGGTGCTACATTATCTGCTGCGGCTCACTTGTACTTCGTTACCAGAGACCAAAAATGGAAACAAATTGCTGAAGATTTGGCCAATGCTGGTATTAATCGTGGAGTATTCTTTTACGATAGAGACTATGATGACTCCAAACGTTATTGGCGTGATCCTTCCTATTTCAATCAATTATTGATTGAAGGTTTGGCTGATTATTTATTGTTTGTTGGTGAAGAAGTTCCACGTGATTTAGTTGAAAGAATCCATGAAGAAATTCAAAGACATTTGATTATGTTTTATGAATTTATGAAGGATCCAAAAGATGGTATGTACATTCAAAGTTTCGAACCTCATAACACCTATAAAGAAGTTTATGACACCAAATACAAAAAACACTTTGGTGATAGAAAAGGATGGGGATTAAAAGATGAAGATAAAGATGACAAAGGTAATCCAGCAAAATGTTTAATGGGTTATGGTGCTGCTGCTAGAGTATTTTTCCAAGGGGCTCGTGTTGTTCCACATATCGACCCTTACCAATTTTAAAATCTCTACAATTGTATAAGTAATATATAAAAAAAATTATATCTATATTATTTAAAATTTGATTTTAGATAAATTGTATGCTGGAGTATTTTTCAATGAAGTGTATGGTCTTTCCACAATAATGATTTCTTCATCGCCGAAATTGTCTACTTTCATGATTGGTCTATACTTTTCAGTAATCCAGAATGGTTTTTGGTTTTTACTAACTTCTTGATTTTCCTCTTCAGTTTGAATTTTATGTCTTAATCTATCAATTTCACTTTGTTTTAATGAATTTTCCAACACTTCACTAGCTTCTTCTTCTGCATCATCAACTTCTTCATTTATTGATAACCCATCGTTATTTCTTTTTCTCGAAGTAGATGTGTTTTTGTAAATTTTAGAAATTGGAATGTTCATGTTCAAGTCGAAATAACACAACCAAGTGGAACCGTATATCCATAGTTTTCCTTCCTTGACAAACATACCTTCTGGTTTATCTTGCAAGGAGGTGAATTGTCTTGGTAAAAATTCTGTGTTTCTTCTAGACCATGGAGTCAATAATTGACCATCTTTGTCGTTAATGAAAAATTCGAAAATCTTGTTTTCTTCATTAAGCACAATGATTTTTTCATTGTTGACACATTTCATCAAGTGAGGGAAAGTGGAAAGTTTTGTAAGAACATATGCTTCTGATTTTTTATCAATTGGGTACACTTCAATTGACCCATTAAACCTTGAAAGGATAATGTTTTGTTTGTTTGGTGTTACAACCAAGTTGTTAATGCATTGCAAATGTTGGTTTTTTCCTTGTTGTTGTTGTTGTTGTTCTTTTGCTTCTAACAATTCAATCTCATCATTTAAATTGATTTTCCCTTCATCGGTGTCAATATCGAAAGTGTATAATTCTTCATCAGGGGTCACAACTAAAACTTTTCTGTCATCGATAAATTTAACAATTTTAGCACCTTCGATTAAAGCGTCAAAATTTTCGTCTCTGATTTTTTGAACTTTGAATTTGTTTTCAAGTTCAACCAATTCGAAAAACTTCACTGAGGTCATTTTAGCAACTACCAACAAGTTTTTCTGGAAGTCAACATTAGTGATGTTTTCATCGTCTGACAAAGTGATTTTACTCATTAGTAAATGTTTACCAGATGGTAAAGTTTTCCAGATTTTCACAGTTTGATCTTGCCATAAAATAACCAATTTCGATTCTGGAACCACTAATGTGTTGGAGATTTGTTGGTTGATCAATAATTTTTTGAATTTACCATCATAGAAAGTGTCAATATTTTGCACAACAATAGCTCTTTCAACACCTCCACTGACCAATAAATTGTAATGTTTGTTTTCAAAAATAGCCAATGACCTGACATCATTGGAGTGTAATAATCTATTAAATGTGTGAGACCATTTGGAACTGCTCTTGGTGGTTATTAAATCAAATTGATGGATTTTACGGTCAACACCAGCACTGAAAAATTTCTCTTCATTGACATCATGCACCAAACACAAAACATCGGCATCATGAACTTTGAAAGTTTGCAATAATGTATAACGTTCCAAATCCCATACTTTAATAGATCCAGTAGAATCACCACTAACAAATTGTTTTTTATTTGGCAAAACTGTCAATGACCAAACCAATGTACTTTCAGCTTTTGCCTTGTCCACTTTCATGGTAGCCATGATTCTTCCCTTTGTTTCTCCATCACTACTCCAACTTCTGATTCTTCCGTCAGCACAACCTCCAATAATATGTTCGTTCCCGACCCATTGCACACTCAACACTCTAGCATCTTGTCTTTGACAAATCACATCATATTCCAAAGATGCTCTTCCACCAGAAATATCAACAATAACAACAGAACCATCATCACACCCAACCGTCAATCTATCTTTTTTGGAGTTAATATCAATACACCATATAATCCCAGCATTACAATCGTAATTAATTAACGGTTTCCCAGTGGCTAAATCCCATTCAGTAATATAAGTGGATCCTCCAATGGAAAATAATCTTGGTGCTTCAGTTGGGTCTTCTTCATTATAACTCCAGCATAACCCTTCAATGGATCTACCTTTGGATCCAGGTAAGGTCAATTCATGGGTCCAGTTATATCTAGGGTTCCATATTTCTATATCTCCGTTGCTTCTACCTACTGCTAATCTCACATCGGATGAGGAGTGAGATGTTAACGAAGATTTATGTGAAAATGCTAATGAGGTGATTGTATGAGGAGTATAATCCACAAATCGACAACGATGAATATCCATGGTTAAGTAAAGTGTACAGTTGTGGTTGTATGTTTTTATATCTGATTTATTTTATTTTATTTTTTTTTTTTTTTTTTTGAAAAATTTAAGAAAACGAAGAGATGAGACCTCTGAATGTCGTATGTCGTCAAAAAAAAAACGTCGTTTGCAATACATAATAATCTATGCTAAATAATAATGATAATAATCAACTTATACAAACCCCACAAATCTATTGATGAAGCTTAATAATCTAATAAACCATTTATTTTCATCGGTATTCAAAACCATGTTGATGATTAATTCCTTCTTCTGTTTCCCTGCTCTTGTTGAAGGTTGTTTCACAAGAGTCCTTTCAACAACCACATTCTTCTTGATACACCAAACAATAAACAACATGGTAATCAAACTAACAGCAAAGTTCTTCAAGATTTTCAACGCATTCCAACCAACAACTTTAAGTATACGCACGATTCTTCTTTTTAATATTTGCATTTCATCCAATCCATCTTCATTTTCCGAATCATTTTCATCGCGTCTTTGAGCTTGTTCTCTTCTGCTATTGACAAACTCTCTAGTTAATTTATTTATAACCATATTGACTTCACCTTGCCAATTTTTGAAATCTTCAATCACATTATTTGAGCCAACTTTGCCTGGTAAGGAGTATACGGATCCAGCCCCACCTCCAGTAACATTTGCCATACCACCAAACGCTGGCTGTGAAGCTGTTTCATGGTGATGAAGTTGTTGTTGTTGTTGTTGCTGCTGTTGATGTTGATTGTGTTGTTGTTGTAATCTTTGTTGTTGGACATACTCGTTCAATGATAACGTGGTATTCTTTCTTGTATGTGAATATACTTTATTCAAATTACTGGTGGTGGTAGTTCTAGCGCCGGTTAAGCTTGGAGTCCGGTTAGAAAATCGATCGGTTTGACTAAATGTTGGTGATCTGGAAGGCAATGGAATTCTATGACCAAAATCGTTATCATCGTCGTCATTGTTCGGTAAATCTTTGATTTGTTCCCATAAATATTCCAATTCATTTAATAACTCTCTTGCTTCTAGAGTTCCACTGGCATACACTCTCATGGTCTCTATAAGATATGAAATATACCTTTTTTTGGCTTCTGTTCTCCCTAAACCTTCTTCCCGTTTCCAGGCATCCCATTTCTTTTTGGCTCCTTCATCTTCAGGTGTGAACCCCACTGGTCGTGGCATCACACCGTCAACATCACCTTCCGTGGCTTGTTTATACAATCCATATAACTTAATTCTACTTTCCGCAGGTGGTCTTGGTAAAGAGCCATAATTGGAACGGGATGATAATGCTTTGATTGTGGAGATTGCCTTCACGAACACACGATCTAAAAATCAAGGAGAAGGGAAAAAAAGTTAGTATCAGTAGTTTTGGGGGGGAAAAAGGAGGAGAAGAAGTAAACTTAATAAAATAAACTAAAAGATAACATACCCACACTGTCGGACATTTTATTGGCTATTGAATATTTGTCTTATTTATATATCTGAATAAAGTCTAAGCCGATCGTATTTTTGGTTTTTGTTTGTTGTTGAAATCAGAACTTTTTTTGTTGTCGTTTTTTTTTAGGAACCAAATTCTTCACTGTGGGATTTTTTTTTTTTTCTTGAAATCGGATTTTTTCTTCTGCTTCATTTTTATGAGGGGCAAGTTTATTCTTGCACGTGAACTTTCTGTCTCGGATATAGAGTAACAAATATAAACAATCTACAATTATGAGGAAGAAGAACTCTTGACTTTTTTTTTTTATTTTTTTGAAAGATACTTGTAATGTTAAAAATGTTAGCTAATGAAATGGACCTATTGTAACCATCAAAATGTTGGTATACAATGGTGAGTAGTAAGCTAATCATTCTAGTTTGCACCAAAATAGGAACCAAATATGGCATCAAAAAAAAAATTATATTTCCAATGATGATTTGGCACCAGAGTGTTGGCAAACAGTTTTACTATAACTGGTCAATGTTGTAACAAAAAATATCTTTCTCTTTCTTTTTCAAAGTCAATTGTGTGTTCTCTCATCATCCTCCCCATAATGTAAAAAAAAAATTTTTTCAGAAATCGTTAAATATCAATTAAAAACCCTATTAAAACACATTTTTTTTAGTACAGAATGATTTTATAAAAATATAATAATCTTCACCTTTCTTAGTTTTCTGGAACATCAATTTCACCAGCGTTGATGGCGTCAATGATGTCGTGAGGGTTTTTACCGTCAACTCTACAACCAACAGATTGAGCAGTACCCAAAATTTCTTTAGTGACAGAAGCCAAGTTTTTACCAAATGATTTGTCTTGCATTTTTCTGGCAATATCGTAGATTTCTTCCAATGGAATGTTACCAGAGTGTTTAACGTTCTTTTCCTTCTTTCTGTCTCTGACTGGTTCTTTCAATGCAGTGATGACTAAAGATGAAGCAGATGGAACAACAGAAGCAGTAGCTTGTCTGTTTTGGATTCTTAATTGAACGGTAACTTTAATACCTTTGAAATCTTTGGTGGCTTTGGCAATATCTTCACCAACTTTCTTTGGAGATAAACCTAATGGACCAATCTTTGGAGCTAAAGCGGATGAAGCACCGACTTCACCACCGACGGCTCTTAAGTAAAGGAATTTAACTTCATTTGGATCAAATTTTGGAGGCATCTTTGCTTGATATCTATACGGTCTATGAGAAAAGAATTTCCACTTCTACTATCTAAAAAAAAAACTGAAATTTTTTTTTCTCTCTCGTTCGCAAACTCGCTCTGCGTACCCTAAAAAAAAAAAAAAACAGTGCGAACTGTATTTTTTTCTAATGTACTGGTTACACAAAGGTGAACCTGTAAAACTGCACATAATGGTCAGTTAGGGTTATAGCCCTAATTTGATTTTATTGAGACATCACAAAAAGTCTTCGTCGTTTTATCAAAAGTCACAAATGTATATACACACATATATATATATCTATCTATATGAATTCTCTTTTTTTAAACTACAAGGTTCCTCCAGGAATTTCGGTACCAATTCTGGCATCGTCGTAAATTTGACTTTGTTTATCTGGTTCAGTAGTTGTAGCATCTGCCAATTGTCTAAGCATAATCGCAGGATGTTTACCCAATTCTTGCAACTCTTTGAAAATAACCACCGGTTTTTCGGCCAATTTCAAGATTCTTTCTTTATCACCGTAACATATAACCAACACGTATCTAGACCAGTCATCACGTGGTATATGATGACGTTTCATGGCTTGTTGTAAAATCTTCAAACATGAATCGTCAGTCGAGGCTCTAAGTTGTTTCAATGGCTCAGAACCTGGATTATGTTGATGAGTTTGTTGTTGAGGTTGAGGTTGTGATGATTGTTGTTGTGATTGTAGTTGTGACTGTGACTGTTGTTGCTGTTGTTGTTGTTGTTGTTGCTGTTGTTGTTGTTGTTGATGTTGTTGCTGCTGTTGCAGTTGTTGCAGATGCATAGCTTGTTGGTATTGGTATTGCAGTTGTTGTTGTGGAGGAGTAGCAACCACCTGTGGTGCATATCCATTGGAATGGCCGTTTGGCATTCCATTCGAATGTGGAGTTTGATTCATAATTGGTGACCCGACAGTATGCATAGAACTTGCAGAAGTATTCTCAACTAATCTTGGTCTTAGCGTACTAGGAGTCAGATGTCTGTCATTTGACTCAATGCTCTTATTGGATCCACTTCGTGGTATACTAACTTTTTGTAATTTGAAATCATTAGCCATTTTGTTTTCCAGATATTTGGGTATTGATTGTGATATGATTTTCCCAGTACCCATCGATAATATTGACCCGGAAGAGAATCTATTTGAAGCTGGACTTGGCATCGATGTCGAACTTCTACTATTACTATTGCCGTTGGTGCCGTTGGTACCGTTGGCATTCCCACTGCCTGATCTGGATAAATGTTTATCGGAGGAATCGTAGTCATAGTTATGGTGCGACGAAAAATAAGATGGAGATTCCAAATTGCCAGCTGGACCTGGGTCTAATGTCGGAGTTGGTAGTGGCTTTGAATCCTTAAGTAATCTAATAATAGGTATCAAGTCGGTTTTCAATTTAGTAAAGTTATCATTTAATCTTCTCATTTCATCATGAGTTGGAGAAAGCGGCGATGAAGCAGCAATGATAGATTTTTGTTCTTGCAACTCGACATTTAATTTATTCATCATATCTTGTAAAAGTATAGTCGATAAGTTCAACGTCTCCATACTGACATAGTTACTATTAATGTTGATGTGATTCAATTTATATTCAGGGTCATTCATTGATTTTGGTGGGTTTTTATGGAAGTGACCGGAAATCAAGTCACTTATACCTTTTTTGATAACAAGCCTGGTTTGTAATGAGATAATCCCGATCTCTTTCAAATGTTCAGTAGTGATAAATGGAAGTAAAGATCCATCCACATTATTATCCAAGAAAACATTTCCTATGCGACGTTGATCATTTGGTACAATCGAATTAATATACGTTGAGACCTGTGCAGCATCCCACTGTAGGAAAGAATCGTTACTTATTGGAGATGCCATGATGAATCATGAAAATGGTTGGATTTGTTTACGAATGGGTGTGGTTTAAGGAAAAAGAAAATCCGATGGTATTTCAGAAATTAATTTTTTTTTTTTTAGAAGGATTTGTTTTTTTGTCTTTTAAAAAGAAAGGAAATTTTCTTGGGTATATAAAAGCAACTAAGTTGGAAGGTAAAGGGAGTTGAAAGATTCCTGGCGTTTTACTTAAACGGGATCGTCAAAAGAAAAAAAAAAGAAGTAGAGAGGTAAACTTTTGGGAATAAACGAAGTTTTGTACACTGTTTGAAACCGAAATGTTTGATCCTTTGTTTTGTTTCCGTTTTTGCGTATGTTACAAGTGAAAAAAAAAAAAAAAACCAAGTGTGTGTAAAGAGAAAAAAAAATTTAAATTGCGTGCAGAAAGTTTTTGTATCAGTCAATATTTTTCTTCATGTAGTGTGCCTAATAATAATATATTACATACGTGAATTCGTGGTTGGTTCACGCGTATTCGAATAATTTCGGTCTATCTACTCAAGTTTAAACTTTGTCTTTGGAAAGGGGGGAAACTACGTGATCACAATTGACTACGGTACAAAAAAAAACCGAAATGTACCATTTTTTTTATACTTTCTTGGGTCTTTTACAGTAAAACCTAAAAATGCAACAATTTTTTGTTCCTCGTAATGAAAGGGAGAGTATGTGAGAAAATTCTATTATTATGTAGTGCACTCGCGCACATTATTTTTTTTCCTTATCAAATTATTCTGCAGCCACAATCCTTGAAATCAACATCCAACATCCAACTTCATTCATTCGCCATGTCGTTGTCAACTGTACCACAACAAAAGGGAATTGTTCATACCTATGGTTTCAATTTAGTTGCTTTTGAATTCACCGAGACTGATGAGGTTTCTCCGAACGTTATACTTTTTGTTGGTGGATTGGGCAACGGATTATTAAACATTCCTTATTTACCACAATTGGCTAAAACTGCAACCACCAAATTCAAAAGCAAAGATGGTAACTCGTGGAGTTTGGTTCAAGTGTTGTTATCTTCAGCATATAAAGGGTGGGGGACTTCATCATTAGATCGCGATATTTCTCAACTCCAATCAGCAATTGAATATTTCAGATCTGAACGAGGTGGTAAAAGACAGAAAATTGTCATTATGGGACACTCTACTGGTTGTCAAGATGTAATTCATTATTTAACCAAAGCATTGTATAAAGAGAATTTACCAGAATCGGCTCAAGTTCAAGGTGGGATATTACAAGCACCCGTTTCCGACCAAGAAGCATTAAAATCATCTGGTGATCCAAAAAAATTTAAAGAGTTGGTTGATAAAGTACATGATGAGTATATTTCCCAAGGTCGTGGTTCTGAAATATTGCCTGAAGAGTACCGCAAAATTGTTTGGAATGTTCCAATTACGGCTTATAGATTTCATTCTTTAGCCAGTGAAAGGGGTGATGATGATTATTTCTCATCGTATTTAACTGAAAAAGATTTCGAAGGGAGTTTCGGGAAAATCACAAAGCCAACACTTATATTATATGGAGGCAGTGATGAATTCGTTCCGGAATATGTCGAGAAAGAGAAATTGGTTGATAGTTGGAAAGCTGCAACTAATCCGGAATTTTGGAGTCCATATAGTAGGATAATCAAAGGAGCAAGACACGATTTAGGTCCGCCTTCGGAAGACGGAGTTATTGAAGAATTGTTAGAGGCGGTGACTCAATTCATAAATGATTTATAGATTAATATATATTTATTCTAAACTTTATACAGTTGTACTTGTTCAACTAGCTTGTCATAGTATTGTTTCAAACTTAAACCATCTGTTATTAGTCTAGGTTTTTGTTGAGAAAACAACGATGACCAAAACCCGGATTTCTTGTTGTTAGTAATCTCCACAGGTACATCTTTCTCTAATGGATTCAATCTAGAAAGAAGAAACCTTGATTGTGAATGTTTAGATTGAGTGATAACAATTCTCGGGACAACTTGTCGATGTGAAGTCAATTTGTCTATGATATCCCATGGCAATTGTGGATCTTTGGTTTCTATCAAATCATCATTATTTGATGGGTGTAATTTCAATCGTTGGTCATTTACTTCGCTTTGATGGTAAAGCACTATCACGAATCCTGTATCTAAAACCAAGAAGCTGGTCTGCTTTACAGGAATATCAAAACAGGAACTATCCAATGGTAATCTGGTAATCACCTCTGTGTCGGTGATATTAAACAAAACTGGTTCAATAACTTTTAGTGACAGTGAAATGTTCATTCTCAAAAACCATGAATGATAGAAAGCAGTTTCGTCAGGACTTGAATTGAATATTTTGACCAAATTGAAGTTTTTCCTTAAATTATAAATCAATGACGGCAATTCCTTGAAGTTTTCATTCATTTCATACATAGTTTGTAATTGAAAGTATGGGTTGGAAGATAAACCGGAACCATCGAATTTAACCGAAATACCGCCAAAATAGTGAAGTAGTCTTATTATGGTACCATCGATAATATCAACTAATTTGTCGAACGACGCATAACCAAGATTTGTATCAATCTTGTTAATTAACAATCTCGTTAATAAAACAATCCAAACCCTTTGATCAAATCCTAAAATAAATTTATGCTCTTTCAAAATCACACTTTGCGTTTTAATCTTATTTTTGGTAAACGTCAAATAAGCTGAAGTGGTTTGTTTCTTGACAGTGCTGACTCTAGCCATCCATTTTCTTTTATCAGAATCCCAGTAATGCAACTTAAACTGGATATACACATCAGGTTTAGACTGATTCAATGCTTCCAGTGATTTAACGGAATCCA
>JAKTXQ010000144.1:0-19823 GCA_030582995.1 Candida maltosa
TCTTTGTCTAAAACTTTGTTTATCCTCTTTTTTTTTTTATTAAGTTTAACATTTTTAAATACAAACAACACCATGAACCCTAAAACAGTCCATCGTGATATACCTTCATCTCCATTATCTGAATTCCTTCAACTCTGCAATAATACTAATAATGACGACCTTTCATCTTTATTAAGTTACAATCAACCTATTCCTTCAACTGTTTCTCCGTCTTTTTCTGCTTCTTCATTTCAAAACATTTCCCATCCAAAACCATCTTCATGCTATTACCAAAATGATTATTCCTCGATTAATCCAAGTGACACAACTCCTCCACCATTACTTGCAAACTCAATAGACTTTGTGTCGACTGCTGAGACGTCACCATTTTCCGATATTAGTGACTTTTTATCCGTTCCGGACTTTATGATAATGAAACCAAAACGTAAATCAAGAAATACAACACCATCTCCAGGTCCACGTCCTCGTACGCCAATAGGTAGGTCCCGACACGCTTGTGAAGGGTGTAAAGTTCGGAAAGTCAAATGTGACGAACAGAAACCATCATGTACTTCGTGTTTGACTAAAGGTTTGGGTTGTAATTATACCATTAAGGCGAAATTTAAAGATGATGTTGAAGCGATGGGGAAGAAATTTGGAAGAGAGGGGATTAATTCATTAGGTGGTGCGAATGAAACTACCGATGCGTTGGTGCTTAGAAGTAAGAATTCATATTATCGTGTGATTAGAAACCGACATAATCTCAAATTTTTGAATTTTTTCATCAATGATGTCATTGAGAATGACCATCTGTTACATGTGAAATTAGTTAATGAAGATGTTAAAATATGTCCTTCCTTACAACTGTCAATTATCCCGATTGATGTGGTTAATGGTTCCGGATTAAAGAATGTCGAGTTGTTGAATTATGCGTTTGATTATTATATTCAGTTTATATCACCTATTTGGAATCCTGTTGGTGACAACTCAGTAACTTATTATGACAATAAGTTAAACTCCAAAGTCACCGTGGAAAAAGGTCTTGATTTGTCATCGTTAATCAAGTACGCACAAACCAATACTGCTATTTTCTTCCTAATGTTTTCGTTGGGGTCCATGTACTTGTCCAAGCGTAGTGATATCAGTGAGAAAGCAATGTGGTTGAGTAAAGCCAAACATTTCCAAGATTTAGGGTTGGGTAAAATACAACCGGAAATTGAGAAATTAATCAACCATGAAAATTATGAATTCAATACCGACTTGTTGGTTTGTTTGGTCTTGTTGATCTTGTACGAGTTTGCCAATGATTGTGATCGTAAATGGACGGTGTACTTGAAACTATGCAAGAAATTAATCACGTCGGAGAATTTCAAAATCCCTAAAGAAAGTATGGAATATTCATTATTGAAATTTTGTCTTGAATTTCTCAACTATCAAGAATCTATGGGTAGAACTGCTTGTAAAGATGTCAATATGTTTTTCTTAGAATTGGAACAAAATGAAGAAGGCGATAACAAGGATAATGAAAAACAAATTGATTTAGTTAGTTGGATGGGATGTGATAGAAGATTAGTCACCATCATTTCCGATATCACTGACTTATCATTTGAAAGGTTTAAGAATAACGTATCGGAAAAAGACTATGCGGTATTGTGTCAAGATATGCAACGGAGATTGGACGAAATGAAGATCAGCATCACCGACCAGTTTGTTGACTTGATCAATCAAGAATCTGAAATCGATTCGAGTATGAGTGTACAAGAAATTTGTTTCTTGTTATCGTGTGAAGTCAACCGTTTAACCACGGAATTATACTTGCAATGTTGTTTGTTGAATACCACCCCGGAGGATACTATCGTCACCCAGTTGGTGCATCAAGTATTCAAATTGTTAGATTTTATTGTTCTTAAAACCAACTACCAAAATTCCACATGTTTAGTATGGCTGGTGTTTATGGCTAGTGTTAATATTTCGACTAATGACCCGGACTCGGATCTGTTGAGATATACGAGTTTATCGGTGATTGATCATTTGAAATCACAAAATTTGGGACAGTTACCGAGAATTGAAAGTATCATTCGTAAAATCTGGAAAAAGAGAATTCTTGAAAATGCAAATTTGGTAAGTAATGGGGATTTGAATAAACCGGCAAGAAAGAGAAAGAAGTTGATGGGGTTTGTTAATGATTGGGAAAAATATGTTGTTAAGGAAGATTATGCTATATCTTTTTGAAAAAAAAAAAAATTGTGTAATGTCTATACTTACATTTAAAAAAAAAATTTAATGATGATGTTTTGTAATTTTCACTTTCGGGTCTTGCGAATCATTTCGTTTTTTCAGTTTGAATGCAAAAAGAAAAAAAAAATTTTAGTAAAATATTTTCACCAAAAATTTTTCAAACACCTCGAGGGATTAAAGATATGTTACATTGGGATAAAAATAGATGGCTTGAGTATTCTATCCACCTGTCATGCTTCACTTGTCAAAGGATCAAAAAATGACTTGAATACTTCTAGATCCACAGAAATCCTTACTAAACAAAAACCCAACAATCCATAAATGCCGTAGACCCAGAATATCGCAACAACGGAGGTGTGTCATCTTGAATAATAATATCATTTTGTTTCTAATAATAAGAAGGCATTGGAGGGGACAAACGGGATTTCTTGTTTATTCATTTTTCTTGGAGATCTATTTTCTGTTTACCAAAAAATTTATTGCTTTCAAATTACCGCTGTGTTAGCGGGATTATACACACCCCAAAAAAATATTTTTTATTGCCACACCATAGTTAAGAGAAAAATGTGGAGCACGCCTCGAATTGCTTCCATAAACTAAATTTAAAAAAAACGGTGGGATTATGTACAAATGTGGAAAATACAACCACAATAGGTGTCATGTTGACTGAATAAAATATTAAAGAAAAAAAAATTGCCGCAACTTTTAAAAATTTTATTTTTTTTAAAGTGGGTCGGATTGACGGAAGGGAAGGAGAATGGATTATTTTTAGCGAGCAATTACTTTTTTAGGGCGAAAAAAAAAGAGAAAACCGTGTGGCATCCTTGACACGAAATGCCGGACTCACGCATCATTTCTTTTTTGTTTACCCCATATTTTTTTTCTTTTTTTTTTTATACTTGTTCTTATAAATAGTCACTTTTTTTTCAAATATATCCATCCCTTATTGCTATTAAAAAAAATCTAAATCCAAATCAACATATTCCTTTTTTATTACCAAAATGTCTTTAGATTGCTTGCCTATCGATACACTTAATATCATCATTGATCAAACTTATCAGTTAAATGGAACTTGTTCAGTGACGGCTTTGTGTCAAACAAATAAATTATTCAATTACCTCATAAATGAAAGACTATATCAAAATATTGTTATCTACGATGATGATAATCAAACCATAACAAATCAACCACATAACCAACCACAAACATTTATTCATATTAGCAAATTAAACTCATTTATTGATGGTTTAACTATTGGCAATTTCCTCCATATCAAATCATTCCATATTCATTGCAAATCCAATTTCAACAAATTCAACTATGACGCTTTATATTCTAAATTCAACAAGTTTTGGAGCGTGGTGAATCATCCTATTGAGTTTATTAATTTCGATGTTGACAATTTACGTCAAAAGGAATCCCTAAATCAATATTTGACCCAGAAGAATTTCACCAAAATCATCCAGGAAAATGATGAACTACAATTAGCAGATGATGATGATAGCAATTCCATTCTTCGTAATTTAACCAACCTCACAATCTTGAAACCTGGTGATAAAGTGCATAGAAATGTTTCCAACTTGAATATATTCCTCGATGGGAAATACGGGGAATATGTATTGAATGGTAATTTCGAAAACTTGAAAATCTTACAATTGAATACAACATTGTCGACGGAATCCTTCATGAAATCAAACATAACCTGTCCTGAATTGGAAAGATTCGCTGTTACATATTCCCATTTTAAAAATCCATCATTAAAATTCAACAACATTACATCAAAAATTAATTTCAACAAGGTGCAACAGCTCGAACTTAGATTGAATTGTCATTACCTGGATTGTAACTGTATCAGTGAGTTTTACCATGATTTGGCATGCAATGTGGGTGAATTCAACGAGTTGCAAAAACTCTCCATCATCAACCACAACTCGAAAAATCCATTCAAATATAGTAATCTCGTCAAGTACCAACTTGCATCGATCATTTCCCAATTCCACAAACTCAAGTATTTATACTTAAGCTTAAACGAATATGCCAATAACGCGATTGACATCAACTTGGCCACTTTTTCACAATTATTCCGTCACTCCAATTTAGAATCATTAGTGATTCACGATTTCTTCAACTACTGGCTTCCATCCATCAACTCGCATCAAGCATTATCCCACAGATTATTAAACAATTGTAAATGTGCCGAATGTGTCCAATCAAGGAAACTTTTCATGTCGATGGCTGATTACGATGCGGAAAATCATTATATTCACAGTTTCGACCATTATCAAATTCCACAAGATTTGAGTTCACAGATGGAAGATCAAGTGATATTGAGCAAGAAAAGCAATTCGAAATTCTTATCATTCATTGTTAATCAATTGAAAATGAAACAGTTTAAACAGCTGGTGGTGTATTCCATGAATTTGAACTATTTCCGAAAAGATAATGATCTTTTACCGATGTTTCAGAAATTGTTTGCGCATAACTGTTTGAATCTGTTGACTAATGAATTGAAAGGTGTTAATGATAGCTTTAAAGTGATCAATTTCGGTGGGGTTGAAATGAAATGTTAGTACGATTATATATTACAGGTAATAATAAAATCTATTTTTAATAACGGATATCCGATGTTGTAGTAATTTCTTAATAAGCCGACTAATCCCCAGTGAGTCAGTGGGACCACGCGCTCCGTCCGTTTGTCTCACCAAACTTTCCCACTGAAAAAAAAAAGAACCCAAAAAAAAAAAAAAACTTTATCATAGAACCAACCCACCACAATTCCAAAATGACAATTGAAATCACAACCAAACAACAAGTCGAAGATTTGATTGCCAAATATGACTACTTCTTATTCGACTGTGACGGAGTGATATGGTTAGGTGATCACTTGTTACCATCAGTCCCGGAAACATTAGCATTATTGAAAAAACACAACAAGCAAATCATTTTCGTCACCAACAACTCGACCAAATCACGTAACGACTACTTGACCAAATTTGAAAAATTAGGGATCCCAGGGATCACTAAAGATGAAGTTTTCGGATCATCTTATGCTTCTGCGGTTTACGTGGATAAGATTTTGAAATTGCCGAAAGATAAAAAAGTTTGGGTTCTTGGTGAAAAGGGGATCGAGACGGAATTAAAAGAGTTCGGGTATACTACTGTTGGAGGAACCGATCCAAGTTTAGCAACTACGGGTGGTGCCTTTGATGCGAATGATGCGAGATTGGAGAATTTGGATGATGATGTTGGATGTGTTGTTGCTGGATTGCTTTTTGATATCAATTATTTGAAATTATCATTGACATTGCAGTATTTATTGAAAAAACTTCCATTTGTTGCCACTAATATCGACTCGACTTTCCCATCGAAGGGGAAATTGTTGATTGGGGCGGGGTCTATTATTGAATCGGTTGCGTTTGCTAGTGGCAGACAACCGGATGCCATTTGTGGTAAACCAAACCAATCGATGATGGATAGTATTAAAGCTGCGTTCCCGGGACTTGCAGCTAATCCAAGCAGAGGTTTGATGGTTGGTGATAGATTGAATACTGATATGAAATTTGGGAAAGATGGTGGATTAGATACATTGTTGGTGTTGACTGGTATTGAGAAAAAATCTGATGGATCAACCACTTATGTTACAAATAAATTAGGAGATTTAGCAGAATTATTATAGACAGTTATATATAGAGATAAGTGTGTGGTAATCAGAACCTAAAAAGGCATTTGCAAACGAAGGAGTGAGCGATAAAAAAGTTGCAACAAAAAAAAATGACGTAATTTTGATGTGAAAAAAAAAAGAAAATAATAATAAATTAATTCTAGATTCGATTAAGCGGTACCCTCACCACTTCAACGTTTTCAACTGGTTCTATAAATAAACAATGTGATAATTAATTCTGACCAAATCAAGTTAACGCTTCTGTTGGAGAGACAAGTGTCCAGTTAAACTATGTAGACGAAGATGTCAAAGATGGAACAAAAAAGTTAACTCTACAATTTGGCAAGAGAAAACGAAAACCAAAAAAAAGAAGAAAAAAATTGAAAGAGTCGAAAAATATTTATTTGGGCTCTCCCGTACAAAAAACAAACAACGACAAAAAAAAAAAGTTCATAAACAGGAAAAGGAAAAAAAAAATCTGATACACTTTCTTCCTTTCTTTCTCCCGGTGAATTATTTTATTTTTAGCGTTAACGAAGAAATACAATCAATCAATTACTCAACTATTTACAAAGATAGTCAAAAAAAAAGCACAACAAGAATAGAAAATGCCTGAAGAAAAATTACAAAAATTACAGGATTCAGGGCTTGTCGAATGGTCTGTTTTTAGTGAGATAGTAGCAATGGACGAAGATGAAGAAGGATTCTCACATTCTTTATTCGAAACGTTTGTGAGTCAAGTTGAAGAAACTTTTGAAGAAATCGATAATTACTTAAAAGAGAAGAATTTGGAAAAATTGTCGTCGTCAGGTCATTTTTTAAAAGGTTCAGCTGCTGCTTTAGGTTTAGCCAAAATTGCAAATCAATGTGAACGAATCCAAAACTATGGTCATAAAATCAACTTTGATAATTTCCAATTAACAGATATAACAGCGGGCAAACCATCCACAACGAATTCCAACGACCTTAAAGTCCACGAGGACGGAGAAACTACCACCACCACCACAAAAGAAGAAGAAGAAGACCACACCAAAAGTAATTCTGATGAGAGCAATATACCCGATGAATCTAGTGATGATTTTTGGATAGCATTAATCCAGGATGCATTATCAAAGGCAAGAGATCTTTTTGAAAAATCTAGAGAAGCAATAGAGGAATATTATGAATAATTTACTTTAGTATATATATTCCTTCATACATACATACATAATACACACCACAAATTTTTTTCGAGAGTTTATACTTCCTCTGGGGAGGCGTTCTTCTTCTTGAGGACACAGAAATCCATATACTCTACTTTATAAGGAATAACCAGTCTGAGCCATTGGGGAATGTAAATCAATTTCCCAATGATATTATGTGTTCCTTCTGGGTTTAAAATTTTATGACAATCTAGCACTTCCCATCCTTCAGCTGTAGTTAAATCAGGGTAAAGTATTTGTGGGACACTGTTTAGTTGAGAGTTGTCAACAAAGTAATCACAATCCTCAATGTCCACGATTTTATCAGCTTCAAATATGTTTTTGTTGTTCATGTGTAATGGGAGAAACGTGGTTGACTCAACGATATTCTTATTTGTTGGTTCATAAAAATCGCCCGGTAAAAGACCATCAAACCCACTATCGACAAATTTCAACCTGTAATTGTCCGGTAAAAAGAATGAAGCTGGGAAATGGTACCATTCTTTGCCCATACATACGTTGGTCAAGTTGTCATTGGTTGTATGAGCAACGGTTGCAAAAGTTGTCAATGGAGCTCCATAGTTTTCCACCAAATTGACTATTCTGAGACTTGAAATCACGGTAAGGATGATGACTAACAACAGCTGTAAAATGAAAAATGGTTTTCTAGAGATAATTTTCTTAGCCAGGGTAGATACTTTGGATAAGAATATAGCCGCCAGTAATGTTAACAACGGGTAAATTGGATACAAGAATCTTTCTTCCTTATGTGGTTGACTGAAAAATATGGATATCCAAATAATCAATTGCGATGAAACAAACGTGGAAAGTAACTTGAATTGAGTGAAAATAGGATTTAACGCAATTCCACAAACAGTTAATGGGAAAATAAAGTGGAAGTTTAAAAGCAAGTTTAAAATGTAGTAACTCAATGGCTCGACTCCAAAAATCTCTGGTCCTTCTCCTTCACCGCCAAAAACATTATAAAGCACAATATTGATCGGGATGAATAAAATTTTCTGATAGAAAATCGAATCCACTGCAATCACCATACCAACAATCAACAACAATACAGAAGCGATTCGAGCATATATAGTCCATGGTAGACTACCCACGAAAACATTCTGGTAGACAATATATAAACCAACAGGAATACCCAACGCTAATGCAAATGGCCAACCCATTAATCCACCAACAAAATACCAAAAAACGGCAATAGTTAACGGTTTGAGTTGTTTTGAAGATTTAATACCTTCAAGAATGAAAGCGTTGGCTAATGTGGTTGTTTGCATAGCTAATGTCGATGGTAATAATGCCAGTCCTGCATGACTCATTCCTGGAGAAATGGTATTCAAAAAAAGCCACCAATTGGCCACTGTTGGTGAATACTGTCTGAGAACTCGGAACAATTTCCATTCACAATAACCTGTGAATCCAACAATCCCCAATATTCTAATGGTATAAAAGATTGCTACTGGTTCAATCCCAAACCATTGACTTAATTTCCCGATGAAATAATATGGAAGAAGGTAGGCATATGAACGGATCTTGTATTCTGGAGAATATTCCCATGTTTGTTTCCCAAAATTTCGAAGAAGTAAGTTTAATGGTTCCCAATAGTTGAAAGTTTCATCACAATCGGCAATGATCATGTACACCCCGGAGTATAATCGATACAATACATTCAATAAAAGGATTCCATATTGTATGGCTGATAGTTTCTTCATGTTGGTGGTGTTGTGAAGAGTTAATTTTTCAAAACCGATTTTTTTTATTTTTTTTTGTCATTTTTACGCGTGTATGTATTTTATACTATACAACTTTGGAGGTCATTTCAGTATACCGTTTTTTAGCTTCCTCACTATCAAATTGAATATCAATATCATCATCGTTGTCGTCGTCATCATCTGACATTACCACACGTTTGCGGTTGTCAACTTTAAGTAAATCACGTTTCTTAGTTTCAAACACCGGAGTTGAAGCGTTGAGAGATCCTTGGGTGACTCGTTTATCATAGTTTTGCAACTTCAGAATGTTTGATCTCCATTTTGTTTTTCTCATATCTTTATCTTCTTTTGATGTTGTCAAGGTTTTCTTGGCTGAAGCTTTGGCACTTAAATCGTGTAATTCTTGAAGTCGTGATCCTTTCTTGGCCATATTCAAATCGTTGGATAATCCGGTGGGATCAAATCCAATCTGTGATATCATACTACTTGGAAATCCTTTTGTTTTGGATTCTGCGTTAACACTTACTTCTTTGCCTTTGGCCAATTGCAAGCTGCTTAACAATGATTTGGACCCAAGTTTGGAAAGTTTCTTCTCCAACTGTTCATTTGCCCGATCGTCAAGTAATTTCCTCCGTTTTATCTGGGTGTCAAGTATTTTAGGATCTTGGTATTTCTTCATATCTAAAGGAGAAGAATGCATCATTCCAACCAAATTGGTATCTTCATTGTACTGTTTGATGAATCCAGTACCTTTATTATCAAGGTACATGTTTTTCTTGTTCTTTTTCGGGGATCTAATCGTTACACTTCCGTTTAATTCCATACGTGAACTTGATTTAAACTTCATATCGAGATGCACATCACACAATTCCTGGTTCTTGATATTGATAATGTTGGTACATCTGGAATTATCATTTCGTTTGATAAATTTGCAAACTCCAAAATCACGTACTGATCCAACTTCCAAAATACTCGCCATATTACTGGTATCCATTTTCAAAGTGAACCCTGACTTCCATTGATCTTGAGCTATTTGGATTTCAAATTTATTTATGATTGGGTTAAGAATAAATAGCAAATCTCCAGGTTGTAGTTTCCGATATTTCTCACATGCTTTATCGAATATGATCAAATCTATGGCATTCATAAAATTACCCACTTTCAATTTCATATACTTGGCTTTGTTTGCTGCAATTTGTACCGGTGACTTGGATAAGACAAAACATACAAGACACCAATTGCTATACTGCGGTTCGGCATAATTATTCGATTTATGGGTTTTGGCCAAAAACTTTTCAATTTTCAAAAATTTCATTTCTGGGTCTATCTGCTTGATTGCGTTATCCACTTGAGAACGGGAAAGGTATCGTTTGCGTAGATGGATTTTTGAAATCGGTTCCAATTCATCAAGTGCATCAGTGGCTTTATATTCAACATCATCCAACTCAAACTCAAATTTCCGTTTACTGTAGTCGATTTGTTGTTGACTCAAACTTAGACTAGAAGAGCTGGCATCGTACAATTTATTCAAAAAATTCGATGGTTTGTTAGATTCGTCTTGTTTATATTCCACATGTTTATAAGCTTTCTCTTGCTTGATCTTTTCTGCTAGTTTAGCCTTTTCTTTCTTCTTCTGTTTTAATTTTTCATACTTTAATTCAAACTCTTTAACCAAATCTTTGAGTTCATCGGAGGAGTCTTCTGTTAGGACATCATCGGAAACAACAGTTTCATATCGGGGATCATCCATGGTTGTAATCTGCTGGCCAAAAAAGAAGAAAATATTTGATGATGAATTCTTGTGTAGACGCGACCAAACGTAGACAGAAAAAAATATCTCGAAATGAAAAATTGATGAAAAAAAAGGAACAACGAATATATTTGGGATTTTTTTTTTGTTTTCATTGAATTCTGCCAACCTTCTAAACACAAGAAAACACAACATACATGACTAGAGGGAGAAGTAAATCAATTGTTCAGAAAATAGCAAACGATATCCCCAGCACTACCATTGGCGATATTCAAGTGGACCACCATCTATTGGACGAAAATGATATATCACAGATTACTCCACACCCAACTGCATTCAAACTTTCACGATCGAAATCATTCTGTTTAGATGATCGATGTGTTGCCGAAACACCAGGATCTGTGACTTTCCCATTCACAGAAAAGGAATCGCAGGATATACATTCAAGTATCATGAATTCCTATGATTATGATGTGATACTAAGACCAAGTGATATTGCAATCATAAATGATCTTCATTTGGATAATGTATTGAATTTCCAGAATTTAGTACAGAGGAATAAGAAACAGGTCAGAAGTCTAGTTCATGAAACCGATGATATCTTGACTCAAGTTGAATCGCTTTTGATTAAGTATAATGAAATATCCAACGATACACTTGATTTCGATAGTCATGCGAACCAACTATTGGACACTCAGGCGTCATATCAAGAAAAATACGATCAGGTGAATTCATATTTACAGCATTTTGAACATTTGGATTTCATTACTATGAATTTATCCCGTTCAGGTACCCATTTATTAAAACTGAAGAAGGAATTTTTCATCACGTCCATTTTGGATAAACTTGATTCATCATTACAGTTTATTGAAAGTCATCCTGAATTTAAAGAAGCAGAATTGTATGGAAGTCGTTTCAGACAATGTATGACGAGAGCATTATCATTGGTTAGAAATTACCTTGTGAATGAATTAAAGTCAATTTCTGATTCTATCCACCGCAAATTAAATCAAGCATCTCCAGATTCTTCATCGTCTTCGGTTAAATTAGGGGTTGATTTGTTGATTTTCCATGAATACAACAATTATTTAAAAGATAATGGGTCTAACTTCAACGACTTCACCACAGAAATCTCGAAACGGAGCAGTTCCCATCCGGAATACAATGGATTATTACACGACGTATTGGGTAATTATTTCAACGATAGATTGGCATTGTTGAAATTGTACTTTAATAAAACATCCACCATTGAGTCACTTTTTGTCGGGAAGAACGATATCGATTTAGTTCAAACATGTCAGGACCAACTTTACTATTTCGAGAAAATAATCGAGAAAGAAGTGGCTTTGTTCCATAAGTTTTTTGCACCTCGAGAATCCACTGAGTATATAACCGATCAATTGTATGATTTTTTGAAAAATGTTTTGGAACCGTTATACGATGGGGTTAGACTAATAGTGTTGAAGGAACTGAATATCAGTAAATTGTGTCAATTCACGACAATTTTACAAAAATACTACGAATTTGATGATAGAAACCACGCCGGTGATGGTGATAGTTCAATTGTCATGAATGGTGACTCAATAAAATACGGAGTTCTCTTCCAACCATTACTTGACGAGGTTCAAACTCGTTTGATTTTCAGAATTCAAAAATACATTGATGATAAATTGATCAGGTTTAAACCTACTGCGAGAGATTTAAAATTTGGGAATAACATAAGCAACAAAGCTCTGTCTGAGGCGGATAAAATCAATCAATTAGATGTGGATTATTCTGAAAACTTTTTCCCTGATCTTTATTTACCATTGGGCAAGTCGTTAACTTTACTTTCCAACATCTACGAGCTTATCAATTCAGTAGTGTTTGATGATTTGGCACATTATGTGGTTCACGCATGTATTGAATTACTTAAGGGGGAATTTTTAAAACTTGCAATTGCCCATATGGGTTCAATCGATGGTCAATTGGTGTACCTTAAAAACTTAATCTTGTTGAGAAATCAAATCAATACTTTTGATATTCAGTACACACGAACCGACTATACTATAGATTTCACTAGTGGATTGGGTGATATCTGGAACATGATTAAGAATAGAGAGTTTAGTCTAAGCAATGGATTTATTGATTTGGCAACCAAAGCTGCTCCTAAAATCATTAATAATATGATTGATGCCAATCAAGAAATTGAAATTGAACTTCGAAACAGTGTTACTGCGTTTATTAATGAGTGTTCAACCACGATCTGTCAGCCATTACTAGTAACATCAAATGATCCTCAAGAAGCCGTTTCAAAATTCAAGGACAATTTGATTACGGAAATACCTTCTTTTTACAAGAGAATCAGAGTCAACATCGAAGATCAAGTAGTGACAAATTTCTTGATGAATAATTTATCAAATATTATTGTGGTGACGTATGAAACCTACTATAACAAGTTAATAGAAACCATGGTGGATGATTCTTCCAAACAACAATTTAATGACTTGATGGAAGTCGACACGCTTTATGGGTACATTACCGACATGATTAACCAGTTGCATGAAGATACGGAAACTAGCAATGTCAAGTTCAATGAAGATATATTATCCTCATTGAAACTCGAAGATGCGGCACCCCAAAATGATTCACCACCTTCACCAGGAAGTAAAGTAGAAATGTAATACACGGTCTTATTCTTCTTCGAAAGGATTGTAAATGTTCTTTGATAGTAATCGATTAAGTTCAGCTTTGACCACGTCCACTTTATCGTGTTGTATAAGTAAATGAGTATCGTCCAACTCTTCCAAAATAATACCTCTACTCGTAGAATCTATTTGAATAATTAACGCTTTGATTGACGGATCACATTGTACTAAAACACCTTTGCTTGCCACTAACATTGTTGATAAAAAAAAACAGAAAGTAAAATGTAAGAAGTTTTTTTTGGAAAGAAAAAGAAAAATTTATTTTTACGTAAGAGACCAAATCACGTGACACTGTACATACAAACTTACAAAAAAAAACTAATGGCAAGCCATGGTTCTAGATGATCCGGATTCACAGGAATCTCCCCATAAGTAGTTACCTAATCCAGCTCCTACGGCAACAGCCAACATATACCATCCATTATAGGTCATGAAAACCAACATTAACCAGAATGAGAAGAGAACTTGGAACCCGTAAATGAACCCTCTCTTGTATTTGAAATTTCTTTCCTGAGTTGACCCTAAAGCATTAGATGCTGCCAATTCAGACATGGTCTTTCTTTCCCAGACACTGAACCATTTTTTGATAAACTCGTATAATGCTCCAAGCAAAACAATGGACAATAACGATAACACAAATCCAGTTTGAGTTTTAATGTGCCACCATTTGAATACAATACAAGTGTTTTTCCAATCCCAAGTGAATATCATCTGATTGGTTAGTAATCTGGTTGATCAGATGTGTGTTTGGTAAAATGATACATACATTCATGGAACATCTATCTTCCATTCCTGGCATGGAATGGTCCATGTCTCCGTGGGACATAGCAGTTTGCATATTTGAGTGACTAGAATGATCCATTATGTTGAATTGGTCTTGATGAAGAATTGGAAACCAAAAAAAAAATGACTGGTGTTGGTGTTGAATTTGTATCTGGAAAGCAAAATATGCTCAAATTGATTTTTTTTTTCTTAGTCAAACGTATCAACACAAACTAAAAAAAAACCAAGAACACTTGACGAAAATCAGATAAAATTGATCCATTTGAGCGGTTTTTAATGCTTTTCAGAAGTCACGTGACTGTGTAAACCCCAAAAAGGCTTAATTATACCTTTATCCATCGCGTGGGTATGCGTTATCAACGCTCATTAATGTGTAGAATATTCTAATTCTACTGATTGCCACAGCGCAAAGTTTTATGTACATCAGCGTGGCTCCTTTGTTTGGTTAATTCCGGAGCGGATTGAAAAATGAACGAATGGTCATTATTATTTTAAGAAAATCCGGGGGAATAAGAAGAAAGAAAGAAAAAAAAAGAAACGGGTAAGTCTGTCATACGTGAAGAAATCCCGCATACATTGTGTAATGAAAAAAAAAAACCTGTCTTATCACACACGTGACTGAAAAATATAATTTTCTTTTTTTTTTTTTTCAGTGTCCGCGCGATAATTAAAATAAACCTCATCTTATTTACATTGTTAAGTAGGGGTTTGGGTGGAGTAGAAAAAAAGTAAACATTTCAAATTCCGGATCCCGCAAACAATAGAAGAAAAAAAAAGAAAAGAAACAAAAAAAAAACTGTATATAAATCATCTCATTTTGGTCATAAGATTAGATTGATTTTTTTGTTTTTTTTTGTTAGAACACTAATCCGAGAATTTATTCAAATTACCTCTCTACCACATCAACTTCCCTCCCCCAATCTTCTTTTTGAATCGTCTTTTTTTTCTTCTTTAGACTATTCAATTCGTTTTCATTTGTCTTCTTCAAGTTTTCATTCTTATTAGCCTTCCTCAAATCTCCAAGCTACCACATCAACAATGAAGATTTTATCCCCAGAAGAAAAACAAGCCCATACTTCTCATGTCCTTGCCGAAGGGTTTAAAGGATTGATGTACGGGGGCGCTTTTTCTATCGGGTTATTCCAGTATCTCAAAAGAAGACATCCTGTCAAATTCAAGAGTTTCAATCCAAGTATAAAGGCAGCCATCATTGCAATGCCTACGATTTCCATTGCCGCATTTTTCGCCGATCAAGGTTCAGTTGAATTTGATCGTAATATGCATCAATCGGAATATCAAGAGGCAAAGATTTTGGAAGAGTATCGTAATTGGAATAAATTGTCTTTATCAGATAAATGCTTTACAGTATTAAACGACAACAAATACCCTATTATTGTCTCAGCTTGGGCTGCCTCTTTGTATGGTTCTTGGGTTTTTGTCAACAGAGATAAAATCATGGATACTGCTCAAAAAGCTGTTCAAGCAAGAATGTACGCACAAGGAATCACCATTGTTTTATTATTAGGTACTATTCTTTTAGCCATCAAGGAAGAAGAAATTAAGAAAAAACAACCAAAACCAATTCCTGACTGGAAGAAAATCATTATGGAAAAAGAAGCTGAAGATGAACGTTTATTGCAAGAAGCTAAAGCTGCAAAAGAAAAAATCCAAACCCAATCTTAAAAGTGATTTTTGAATTACGTTTGGTTTTTTTTTTCAAAGTTAGGTGCAAATTTTATTATTATCGATGTTTTATTTTATATATATTTCTAGTTAAATATACAAAGTGATGTTTTATCATTACATATTTTGATTAACATATTGTCAAGATATGTTTTTCAGTTCTCACGCAGTAGAAAAACTTACTCAAATTTTTTTTTTATTTTTTTTGACTCAATTTTTTTTTCAAGCATCATCAACCATCAACCATGCCAGTCAAATCCAAGAAACAAACTTCTTCTCAGACAAAGACAAAGAAACAGAAAGATATCATCGACGAAAGATTCCAGGCAATTGTGTTAACTGACTCGTTTGAAACACGGTTTATGCCCTTGACTGCCATCCATCCTAGATGTTTATTACCACTTGGAAATGTGCCATTGATTGAATACACTTTGGAATTCTTAGCCACCGCCGGGGTCAACGAGGTGTACCTTATGTGTTCCGCGCACGCTGACCAAATCCAGAAATACATTGAAAACTCCAAATGGATGAGTGACACTTCTCCATTCACCATGACCACCATCATGTCGGTGGAATCCAGATCCGTCGGTGATGCCATGAGAGATTTGGATAATCGAGGTTTGATCACAGGGGACTTTTTATTGGTTTCCGGAGACGTGGTGACCAACATCGATTTCAGTAAAGTCATGCAATTCCACAAACAGAAGAAGGCTCAGGATAGAGACCACATCCTCACCATGGTTTTGAATCAAGCCTCCCCATTACACAGAACAAGATCCCACGTTGAACCAGCAACATTTGTGGTGGACAAAGAATCTCATAAATGTTTGTATTACCAGGGCATTCCGCCGGTTGATGGGAAAAAGGGGTGCATTAACATTGAACCAGAGTTGTTGGAAGATATCACCGGTGAGTTCATGATCCGTAATGATTTGATAGATTGCCATGTGGATATCTGTACCCCACATGTCCCCCAAATCTTCCAGGACAATTTCGATTACCAATACTTGAGAAGTGATTTTGTCAAAGGGGTGTTGACGTCAGACTTGGTGAAGAAAACCATTTATGCATACATCAGCAAAGACAGTTCTGAATATGCCGGGAGAGTCGAAAGTTGGAGTACCTATGATGCTATTTCCCAAGATATCTTGGCGAGGTGGTGCTACCCATTAGTCCCTGACTCCAATCTTGTCGACGACAACTCCTACTCGTACGAGCTTAACAATATCTACAAAGAAGATAAAGTTATACTAGCCCAATCGTGTAAGATTGGTACATCGACATCCATCGGTAGAAATACTAAAATTGGAGACGCTACTAGTGTCAAGAAATCGGTCATTGGAAGAAACTGTGTGATTGGTAATAATGTCACCATTACCAACTCGTATGTGTGGGACAACGCCATCATTCAAGATAACTCAGTATTGGATCATACTATTGTCGCTGCTGATGCTAAAATTGGTAAGCATGTCACCTTATCACCAGGGTCTGTTATCGGATTCAATGTTATCATTGGTGACGACAGGGTTATCCCAAATAATGTCAAGATTGTGGAAACACCAATAGTTTCTGGAGATGGATTTGACGATGAAGATGATTTCAGCTCCGATGGAGAAGATATCAAAGAGACTGCACATGTGCCAGCAGTCACTATTAAAGATGTTGAACTAGTCGGCGAAGAAGGTAAAGGTTTTGCCTATGAGTCTGAAGATGAAAGTGTCGGTTATGAAGATGAATCGACTGGTGGAGACAACTACTCCGGAATAATCTACCAAATGAAGTCACTTAACATTTCCGATGAATCTATTGCTTCGATCACCAACAAGAAAGCCAAGAAGAGTAGAAGCAGACGTAGATTCTCCACCAATTCCATGGTTAGTGAGACAGGTGGTGCGTTTGAAAGTGAAGGTGAAGAAGAAGATTTCGGGAAAGAAGGGTTGGCTACGGTTATTCGTGCCATTGAAAATAACCACGATATCGACACCGCGTTATTGGAATTGAACACGTTGAGAATGTCGATGAATGTGACTTACCACGAAGTGAGAAGTGTCACTACCCAAGCGTTATTGAACAAGATTGTTGATTTCATTGCCACTGATACATTGACTCCACAAGAAGCAGCCACCAAGATATTCTCCAACTGGGGGACCATGTACAAGAGACAAGTGTTTTCACATGAGGAAGAAATTGATTTGTTGAATATATTGCAAAAGAAAACCGAGGTACTCGACGGTGCATACAACCAGATTATCTTGTTTATTGCTATCAGAACATTATATGATTTAGAAGTGGTTGAAGAAGATAATATTTTGGAGTGGTGGACACAAAGTGATGAAAGTTTGGAAGTCAGAGAATTGACTGCTAAATTTATTACATGGTTGAAAGAAGCCGATGAAGAGGAAAGTAGTGATGACGATGACGAAGAAGAAAGTGAGTAGATGTTAATAAACGAGACCAAGTTGTTGTAATAAAATTAATTTGCATCTGTTCTGTGTTAAAGATTGCAGATTTGTATCAATTTTTTTAATTAATTGTTTCTAGTTTAAATATGGGGATGAAACATATAGGTGGGAAAAAGGGGAGATTTTCTTGCTGATTCGAAGGAAAAAAATATATAAATTAGCATAATTTCCACACATTTTTTTTCTCCTTTTTTTTCTGATAACCAATTAGTGAAGTATTGGTCAGTTAATCCTTTGATGATATTTTTTGAGATGTTATTGACTTTCTCGACTTTACCATTATTTACAATGTGTACTACCACAAAATGATATTTTATCCAAGTTAAATTGGTTATGATAGTCATTACATTTGAAGTAAGCATTAAGCATTAAATTCTATCTACTAACTTACAAACCAAGCAATATAGCGAACATCATTTATAACGTGAAGATAAAATATACACCCATTTATTGTTTATTATATCCTATGTAACATCTTTATTGTAAAGTGGACATTTCGCATTGGTACGAATGTGTCCATAAGCTCCACAGTTTTTACAACGACGTGTTCTACTCTTACCTTTACCAATCCCTTTCCCTCCAATAACATACGACCCATCAGGTAACATCACCATGTTGGCATCAATGATCGTGGCACCAGCAGCTGCTGCAGCATGAATCAGATCTTTAGGTGGCTTCTTAGCTCTACTTTGTTTAGGTTCTCCATACTGAAGATGATATTCATTTGTTTGTTATTTTACAAATGTAAACATACGTTATGTTGTATGAAGTAGAAGTGGTTGAAGAAGATAATATCTTGATTTGGTGGACGAGTAGATACATATGTTCTGATTATTAAACTTGATTCTTACACACGGCGGTTGTTGTATTTTTTATTTTGAGTTATAATTTGCATGTGAAAAATTTCCATAGAAGGAAAAGAACATCTGATGGAATGATTCAGTCGGAGTTGTTGTTGGTGGGTGGATTTTTACTTCACAGTTGATATAGATGAATAGCTGACATTATGCTAAGTGGTTTGAGGTATTGATTATCACAAAACACGTGAATCATTAATCCATCCATACAGATGTCTTCGAAATAATCAAATAATGTATCTACGTACATACGCGAAACATTAGTAAAAAAAAAAAAAGTAGAAAAAATAAACCATCAGTTCTCTCGTTCCCTCTAACAAAGTAAAAAAAGAAAAAATTATACGAAAGTGAAAAAAATATCAACCGTTTACTTAAAAAAACAAATAAAAAAAAAAAATTAACTACTACATAAGGTGATTTATATTACCAGCTTAATCAACACCAGAAGAAGAAGAGTTATTCACAAAAAAAAAAAAAAATTATATATACCCACTATATTTCACCTTTTCTTTCATTTTCTTTATATTTTTTGTTTCTATTCTAATTTCTATTAACTGTTTCCTTCTTTTTTTTTGTTACTATATTCACTATAATTTGATCCAAATAAAGAAAACCCACATATACACCATGACTACTTCCACTCATTATGATGCTATTGTTATTGGAGCCGGTGTTATTGGTCCAACTATAGCCACAGCCTTAGCTAGACAAGGCAGAAAAGTATTGATTTTGGAAAGAGACTGGTCCAAGCCAGATAGAATCGTTGGTGAATTAATGCAACCAGCAGGTATCAAAGCCTTACGAGAATTAGGGAT